>VTGD01000204.1:0-52221 GCA_013406985.1 Calonectria crousiana | reverse complement strand
CCCCCCCCCGGGACGCGCCAGGCGACGGCCAAGCCAGACACAGGGCCAGACACAAGACAGAAGCAACCGCGTGGCGCTCGCAGAGTTTGCACGAGAGCCATTGATTCATGGCATCCCATCAAGGCCCATCAGCCCTAGGGGCGCCCGTCGCTCAGGGGCTCAGCCTCTCGGCCGCTCGCCCACTCCCACTCGTCGGCCTTGCTGACAGCGCCAGAGATGCCGGGAACGCCTACCCCATCCACAACCACCACATCCTCGCGCCGCGAGCAGGGAGCCGGCTTGCTCAGGTGGCCGGCGCTGATCGCACACCCTTGGCCGCTCAATCTATTGTCTTCCAGCGGGCCCAGACCGTGCGTGCCCTGGCCTATTTTAGAATTCGGTTGCGAGCGACCATGCGCCTGCCCGTCGGCCTCCAATCATGCGTCGGACCCGTCGGCGCCATCGCGACTGGCAGGTCAGCTAGCGGCCTGCAATATGACCAGTGCCCGGGTTGGTACCGCTAGAGACCGCCAAGCGTGGTGTACAGGAGAAGCAATGTGCACTGTGCTATTTTTCGTTCCTAGACCCAAGGCCATTTGTTCACCCCGGCCGCTAGTCGCTCGTCATGCGAAATAATAAAGGGCTCGAGATGCCCAGATCTCGGACCTTTTTTCCTCTGACCCTTCAACCCCTCGTTCATACCTTTTGGGCAGTCTCTCGTTTGAACATTTTTTCGTTCACAACCTTTCGTTAATTCTTCATCATGTTGTTCAGCTTCACCGAGGCTCTTTGCCTCGTTAGCGCCTTGGCCTCCGTCGCCAGCGCCCAGTCCCAGACCAACTACCCCATCACTGGTATTAGTGTTCCCTCGGGACAGTCTGCTCCCATTCGAAGGAACATCAACGACCTCCAGTCCGCTGGTGGTGCTCAATGGTGAGCTATACACGATTGGTTCTTACCCCACCCATCCCTCCACTAACACGCAAAAAGGGATCTTTACATTCGCTCCCTGGTGGCCATGTACGGCCAGGATGCTTCCCAGCAGCTCTCCTTCTTCCAGATTGCCGGTATCCACGGCCGTCCCTACATGCAGTGGAATGGTGCCGGCGCGGAGACCTCCAACGGCTGGGAGGGATACTGCCCTCACGGTGAGAACCTGTTCCTGACATGGCACCGACCCTACCTCTCCCTCTTCGAGATGCGCCTCGTCGAGACGGCCAAGTCGCTTGCCAGCGCCTACCCTGCCTCGGTGCGATCTACCTACCAGAACGCCGCCGCCAGCCTCCGCGCTCCCTACTGGGACTGGGCTCTTAACCCCACTGTGCCCGCCGCCACGGTTCCCACCACCCTGACCGTCAACGGTCCCAGCGGCAAGATCACCGTCGAGAACCCTCTTCGATACTACCACTTCCCCCAGAAGGCCATCAACCAGCAGTTCGGATCCTTCTCCACCTCCCCCCAGATCTACAAGTGCCGCGCTCCCAGCAGCTACCCCGCCGGCGCCAATGCTGCCATGGCCAAGCGCTCGTACAGGTCCTGGACCTACGATGCCCTGACCAGCTCCACCACCTTTGCCCAGTTTGCTTCCACTGGCAGCTCCGGTGTCAGCTTGGAGTCCATCCACAACGCCATCCACTGGGACGGCTCCTGCGGCCAGCAGTTCCTTGACGCCGACTACTCCGGCTTCGACCCTCTCTTCATGCTCCACCACGCCCAGGTCGATCGTCTCTGGGCCTACTGGCAGGCCATGAAGCCCGCCCAGTCCACCTTCTCTGGCTCCTACAGCGGTGGCGCTCGCTTCAACACCCGCCAGGGAACCACCATCTCCACCAGCTCGCCTCTCCAGCCCTTCTACCAGTCCGCCGGCAAGTTCCACACCTCGCAGTCCGTCAACAGCATCTACACCTTCGGTTACGCCTACGAGGGCATTGAGTCCACCAAGTCTGCTTCCCAGCGCCAGCAGGATGCCACCGCCCTCATCAACCGCCTCTACGGAACCGGCAGCTCCACCGCCAAGGTCAAGCGCGACGGCAGCCCCGAGACGCTGATGCGCTACTTCGTTGAGGTCAACGTCAACGTTGAGGAGCTTGAGCGCCCCTGCGCCATCAACCTGTACGCCAACACCACCGTTGTCGGCAACTTCATCGTCATGATGCAGCCCCCTACCGGTAACAGCTACGCCAAGTTTGCTCTTGACGATGCTGCCAACCCCCAGGAGGTCACTGGCGAGAACACCACCAGCGTTGTCGATGTTCTCAAGTCCAGCCTCCGCGTTGAGATTGTCAAGCACGACGGCACCATTGTCAACATCACCACCGTCCCCAGCTTGAACCTGACCATTGAGAACGTCGAGGTCACTCCCCCCACCTCCGAGACCAAGCTCCCCGTCTACGCCGAGCCCGAGCAGCACCACGCCCCCAAGAAGCAGCTTGGCAGCCCACCCAGCCGAGGTGGCAACAAGCCTTCTGCTTCCTACGGCTCCTTCGAGTCTCACTCCAAGAGCTCTAGCTCCAGCGCCAGCTCCAGCTCTTGCAGCTCTAGCAGCTCCGACTCCAAGAGCTCCTACGAGACCGGCTCCGAATCCAAGTCGGGCTACGTCTCTGTCGGCTATGGTCACTAAATGAAATGCGTTGAGGGGTGTCTTTCTTCCTGGAACGGGAATTCCAAAAGCCGATGCGGTTTAAATTCTTTTGTATTATTTTAATGGGTCTGTGAGACGAATCTATATTTACTCGTTTGTACACACGCTTTTTTGTTTCCGTTCAACTCGTATAATGTGATTTGTAAAATTGTGATTGCTCTCCATTCAGGTACACGTGCCAATTTCTCGTCGCGCTCGGTCATTTAACATGCGAGCTAGGTCGGCATCCGGGTTTTTAGTTGTCGTAAATTTTCCGGTCTCCGGCATTTGTAGCCTTTATCTGCTTGATCATGACATCAGGCGGGGCGGGTGCGGGGAGGAATATCGTTCGTGGAATTGTCGTTTGCAGCTTGCAGGGGTGTGTATATGTCGAGAATATCCGGCCATGGAGTGATGACTCGGGGCTATTTATCACGACACCCGAGCGCGAAATCTGAGGCGCAACTGTATAAGTAGATGCTGTACAGGTAGATGAAGAGCAGGCCTTCAGGGCATCTTGTCAAGTCGTTCTTGATTGTGCGATATGCTGTGCGCAGCAGTCCTTTTTGCAGTTTTCCTCCGTGCTAATGCCGACGCATGCTGGAGGAATACAACATGCACCGGCCCTACTGTTGAATCATTTGCCGGCGTTTGGAGCTCCAACATTTATGCGCCAGAATCTCGAGTTGTGCGCCCCAAGCATGTCTTCTCACTCGCAAACCCCTCCGTGCAGACCAATTTCAGTGATTCCACCACAGTCAGCTTGGATGCGGACACGAGCGCGTTGGTTTTCGACTTTGGCGTTGAAGTTGGCGGCATCGTCACCGTCAACTACACGCTCACGGGCTCCTCAAATACCTTGGGACTCGCTTTTACAGAGGCAAAGGACTATGTGGGAAAAACTTCTGACAATTCTAACGGGGGCTCCATTGACGATGGCGCGTTGACTGCAAGCGTTGACCAAGGTTCTGGGTCCTACGTCATGCCCGATGCCCAGATGAGAGGCGGGTTTCGCTACTTGACCTTGTTTCTTGGCGCCTCCAACTCGACGGTCCAGATTAACGACATTGCTCTCGAGTTGAGCTTCCAACCTACGTGGTCCGACCTGAGGGCGTACCAGGGCTATTTTCACAGCAGCGAGGAGCTGCTCAACAGGATCTGGTACAGCGGCGCTTACACGATGCAAGTGACTGCTTCGCCAAGCAAGGCGGGGAGGGTGTCTGTAAAGTCTAGGGCTGGCTGGACGAACAACCAAGACGTTGGACCCGGGGACACCGTTCTTCTGGATGGGGCCAAGCGTGACCGTTGGGTCTGGATCGGCGACATGGGCACTGCCGTCCCGAGCGCCTTTGTTAGCACGGGCGATCTCGAGAGCACCAAAAATGCGCTGCAGGCAATCTACGACGGCCAGGTGAGCAATATTTTTTCTCATGGCTCTGTAATAGCTAATCAATCATGTTAGGGATCGAGCGGGATTTTGCCAAAAGCCGGTCCCCCGTACTTGTCCAAGGACAGCGAAAGTGAGTGTGCTTCCTGTTGCTCGGCAATGCTGACGTGACTAGCATACCATCTCTGGGCGCTTATTGGCACGTACAACTATTTTCTCTACTCTGGCGACGAATACTTCTTGCAGTCCGTTTGGTCCAAGTACACAAAAGCCGTAGATTATACCCTGGGCCACCTCACTTCGGATGGAATCTTGCAAGTGGTGGGTGAAACCGACTGGGGACGATGGACTTATTCAACACAGCGGAGCTCCGCAAGCATGCTGTGAGTGTTCTAGTACAGCTGCCTATATCTAAGCTCACATAAATAGACTGTATCATGCTTTGACGACCGGGGCCGCGATGGCTTTGTGGGTTTCTGACATTTCGGATGCTGCCAACATTTCCGCCACCTACACTAAAGAGGCGGAATCGCTGCAGAAAGCGATCGTCGAGCAATTTTGGGACGATAGTGTTGGAGCTTTTAAAGAAAGCCCAAACAACACCGATCTCTACCCTCAAGATGCCAACAGCCTGGCCATTGCCTTTGGCGTACTCCCGGCTGAGAGCGACTCGGCTCTGCGGGTGTCCGACTATCTGGAGTCGAACTGGACCCCGATTGGCCCCAGCTGTCCGGAACTCGCTGGCAACGTGTCTCCATTCATCTCCAGTATCGAGCTGTTGGGTCACTTCCAGGCCGGCCGGCCAGACAGGGCTTTGCAGCTCATCCGAGATAGCTGGGGCTGGTACATTGACCACCCCAACGGAACCCAGTCGACAGTGATTGAAGGGTTCCTTGTCGACGGCACCTGGGGGTACCGTGGCGATAGAGGCTACCGCAATGACCCTTCGTATGTCTCGCATGCGCACGGGTGGAGCAGCGGCCCTACGTTTGCGCTGTCAGAGTACATGCTGGGCTTGAGGGTCACGAAACCCCAGGGCAGAGAGTGGCGTCTTGCGCCGGCGACATTTGACGAGCTGTCAGAAGCGCAGAGCGGCTTCACCACCGCGCTGGGCAAGTTTTCTGCCAAGTTTATCGTCCAGGACGGAAACGCGACCGTGAGCTGGGACACGCCGACGGGCACCCGAGGACGGCTCAAGCTGCCGGGACAGGGTGCGCGCTGGGTCAGCGGCGGCAAAGGCAGCGCGACGGTATTGGTTGGCTGAGTTTTGACGTGTAAAGTGAAACGGAGGGTGCAGAAGTGATTGATATATATTCGAATCGTCCGAACTCATACGTGACACTCATGGGAGACCCTGAATGTGGCAGCCCACAATAATGTAACCTGCCGTGCGGCATGAACACAAGAACAATGGAGCCAGCCTCGACCCGCTAGATCCTTTTGCATGAACCACGGTTAAAAACCAACCATCAAACCTTGTTCAGTAAATACCTAATTGCGAACAGACACTAGCTGTCGTCCCTTGTGTCATCGAACGGCTCAGCCTTCCGCCCGGACATTTTAGCCCATGGTCATTGCTTTCATCCGTTTTTGTTTTTTGTTATTTCGCGGGCCGAAATGGAGAGGAAGCATAAAGTATCGGCCTTGTATATATTAAAAGGTCCCGGTCACTGGGCGGCCTCCCGTCAAGCCCTCAACTTGAAGGACCCCTTCACACGGCCCCTCGGACGACTCATCTCGGGCCACCGAACGAGCCAGAAAATTGCGAGGAACTGGTGGCAAATGGAAGAAACTGACGCTGGCGTAGACAAACCGCGCTCGCCATCCATGTCAGCTCTGACCATTTTTTTTCTTTCTGACCAACTCAAATCCTTGAGTCAGACAACGCGGCACTCGACCCGTCCGGACAAGTGCCCAACTCACCTCTTTCGGACAAGAAGCCGGTAGTATTCATCAAGGAAGCCGGGATTACCGTCACATGCCACCTTGTTTTGGGAATCCTTTTGCCTCGTTGTGGTGCAAGTGGCAATTTCCCCGCACTCCAACGTCGCATGCGGAGAAGAAACACTAACGATTTTCATCGTCCACCTCGCGCGAAGCCCTGTCGCCGGCAAATCTGATTCCGGTTCGCCAGCAGCCTTGGAATCCGGGGTAATGCCAGATTGCGTAATCGATTGGCTCAAGATCGAACCCATAATGTTATCTGCACCTTTATGGCAGTGAGCGGTGTTGAGATTGTAACCATACCTCGGGAAACGCTGGGGTTGAGGGCGGATGAGATTCCGGTTCGCGACACCTATAAATCCGATAGCTTGACGGCCCCTTGATTGAATTGCCTTGCTCCATCGGCATCCTGTATATTAGCCGCTGTCACGGGTCTGACCGCCATCATGAAGACCACCACCGAGCATGTTGACAACCATGACACTATTGAGGCTTTGAACGATTCAAGTCTAAGGCATGCTGCTGAGCGTGGGCAAGCCGCCACAGACAAGTACGCATTTTGTCCATCCTATTGTTGCCCATTATTAACAAGCGCAGATATGGTCAGTCTCTGGTGCAGTATGACCCCAAGGCTGAGAGTCGCTTGCGCTTGAAAATCGATCTCTACATTGTGCCGACCGTCTCGCTGATGTACCTCTTTTGCTTTATCGATCGTGCAAACATTGGTACGTGACATTCGAAAGACCCTTGACTTGTTCTGACTTTTGCAGGTAATGCCAAGATTGCTGGTCTTGAAAAGGACCTCAACATGGAAGGATACGACTACAATATTGTCATTTCCATTTTTTACATTTCCTACATTCTGTTTGAGATCCCTAGCAATTTGTGCTGCAAGTGGATGGGGCCTGGCTGGTTCCTCCCTCTGACAACTATTCTGTTTGGCATTTCGTCTCTTGGGACAGCTTTTGTCAAAACAATCCCCCAGGCCTCTGGTGTTCGCTTTCTCCTCGGCATCTTCGAGGCTGGCATGATGCCCGGAATTGCATACTACCTGTCTCGCTGGTACCGGCGCGCAGAGCTTGCGTTCCGTTTGTCCCTGTACATTGTCATGGCTCCCCTTGCTGGCGCTTTCGGCGGATTGCTGGCTTCTGCCATTCTCAGCCTTGATCACTTTGGGGGTCTGCATTCCTGGCGCATGATATTTGCCATCGAGGGCATCATCACGATTGGACTGGGCCTCATAGGACTCGTGACCTTGACTGACCGCCCTGCCACTGCGAGGTGGCTGACCGAAGCCGAAAAGGATCTTGCCATCGCTCGCGTCAAGTCTGAACGCGTTGGAACTACAGCGGTCCTCGATAAGATTGATACAACGAAGCTCCGTCGTGGCATCTTCTCCCCTATCACCTTGAGCACTGCCTTTATCTTTTTGCTAAACAACATTACTGTCCAAGGATTGGCATTCTTTGCACCAACCATTGTCAAGACAATCTACAGTGACAAGACAACCGTCCAGCAGCAGCTGTACACTGTTCCTCCATATGTTGTCGGCGCATTCTTTACGGTGCTTTTCCCGCTCTTGAGTTGGCGCTTCGATAGACGCCAAATCTTCTTTATTCTGTCGGCACCTATGTGTATGATAGGATACTGCATGTTTCTTGGGTCGCAGAACCAGCATGTCCGCTATGGCGCAACATTTCTCATCGCTTCATCCACGTTTGCGATTGGTCCGCTCAGCAACGCTCAGGTGTCGGCCAATGTTGTGAGCGATACAGCAAGAAGCGCCGCTATTGGAATGAATGTCATGCTGGGCAACGTGGGAGGCCTTATTGCAGGGTGGTCTTTTCTGCCTTGGGACGCGCCGGACTACCACATTGGTAACGGCCTGAACCTGGCAACCTCTGGCACAGTGCTCATCGTTGCCACACTGACGCTGCTCTGGATGAAGAGGGATAATAGGAAAAAGGACAACCGGGATGTTGATGAGGAGCTTTCAGGCCTGACTCAGGAGCAGATTCAAGACCTCGACTGGAAACATCCCGCTTTCCGCTGGAAGCCTTGAGCTGAGGGTCGAGTCGAAGGTGTGATGTCCAGAACCTATATGAAGTATTGGTAGCTGGATAAATTTTGCTATATTTACTGCCTCGTGTCATCAAAATCATGGAGAATGACAAAACCTGAGCACCAAGTCATGACAAGTGAACTGGAGAGGTGGTTCTGTAACACAGTTTACAGACTTGACATACAAACAGTCTTCAAAAATAGGGTTGGTCGTGAAAATGTTCTCACCTTGACCAAAAAAATAACTAATTTAATGCTTTTGCGATAAAAACTTTGCACTGGTGAATCGGATATAAAGTAAGCCCCTCATTATGTAAGATGACTCCCTTGTCAAGACCGCAGCTCTAATGCACAGCATCCATTATATGAGACCACAATGGGCAGCGGCTTTCACCGAGAACAGCAGAACTAAATTCTCACAGCAACGAATCCGTGACCCTCTAGGGGACGGGTGATTCCTCGTTTCTCCCCAATGCGGTTCACGACGTTTAGCGGGGTTTCCCCTTCCCCCCCCCTTAGAATTCCTGCTTTTTACCCAAGACACAGCCTTCAACAAGACAACCTACATTGGTGACTACTTCCACATCCGAGTTGACAAGTCGCTTTGGCATATCCTCTTTAACCTAGTGCCTAAGGCTCTCACAGGGTTGGATCAATGTTGGAGGTTCGCGCAAATATGAGTAGATGAGGGATCTCATTCCCAAGAGGTGTGTGTATAGTTTTGGTAAAAGCGCCATGTGGGCTGTTGCTGAGCTGGAACAGAAGTGCGCCGGCTCATAGTAGCTGCTCGATGCAAGACGAAACCTCGATTGAGAATGAGACCCGATGTTTGGGCTCACCACTGGTCTTGTTATTCCTGGGCGGTCTGTTTTGTGTCCACGTATCAACATTGGATTTGAGGCCGACGTCTGTCCGGTGCAAGCCTGACTGGAAGTCAGCCCCACGAGACTCACCTTTGTCCACCCGCTTCTGCTGGTGATGTTGAGCCATTTCACCGGCCGGCTACAAGGTTATCTATTAAATCTGCAGCATTCGCTGCCTACTGACAAGCATAAATTTGACTGCATGGCAATCCGTTTGATCCCGGCGCTCTCCCTCATGAATGGAGGCTCCTTCTAAAATTCTCTTTAGGCAATGCCGACTCCAACAGTCTCATTTACATTCAGTTCGCGCAGTTGGACGTGATGTCCATCATGTACTTCCTCTAGCAGATGGCAGCAGCAGCCGCTTGTCTGTAGGAACTGTCTTCCATGTTTTCTCAGCATTACGCCGTCATCAAGGCACCATCGCTCTGCTCCGTGTTGCGGACTGTAGCTTCTGCCTTTAAAACAACCCCATGCATGCTTACACTAACGCTCTCGTTCGGCCACCGGCACAGAAGTTACTCATTGTTTGATAATTCATTAAATTTAGTATATATACCGAAGTTTATATCCTTACTAAAATCCATTCATTCCTATGGGCTATATTGGGGTTGAAGCGGAGCGAAGAGGGGCCCGCCGCGTAGGCAACCCACGGGAGGGCGGAGGTAAAAGCCGGTGAGAATCAACAAACTTGAGCAGATTTGCCTCGTTTGACAATATGTCGGCACCAAGGTCTGGTGTGGCCGTACGGAATCCGATGCAGCTGACGATTAATACAGCTATTTAGAGAACCGCAATTGCCAAAACTCGCCGCGTGAGTCTGGAGGTGCAAAGTGGCCCGCTTCTTCTTCTTGCACCATCTTGAAACCGGCCGCCTCATAAAGTTTGCGAGCTGGAGCAAGGTTGCTCTGGGTAGACAAGACCACACTTTTGTAACCCTGGTCGCGCGCAAAGTCGATGCATTTCTGGACTAGTTGCCTACCAAGGCCCAGGCCTCGAGCATGAGGCTCAACAAGAAGAACGCGCAACCTGGCGGCGGTTTTTACAAGTTTGTCCTTGCAGATCATGATGCACCCGATGAATTTTCCGTCTTGTTCTGCAATCCAACATCGTTCTGCTACTGGATCATACTCTTCGACAAATTGGGCCATGATTCGGGCCACGTATGCATCAAAACGAGAATCCCAGCCATAGTTTTCCGAGTAAATGACTCTGTGTCGATGAATGATGTAGCCAATATCGCCGGGGCGATGAGTTCGAAATTGAATTGCGGCCATAATGAATAATCTGGAGGCTTGTGCGTGCAACAGATTTGACAAGACCAATTCGATATGGGTCATTGCCTATGCCGGTAGCATCTTATATAGGTGTGAGCTGGTCCTCACCGAATCATCTAGAATGATCATGGACATTGTGGCGCCTTGTCAAGAAGCCAGTATTGATAAATGTCAATGCCAGGGCGTGCCCTGCGCTAGCTGCTTGAAGTTAGCTGGCTTGTCGATTTCTCCAATAGAGGTCGTGGCACATACTGTCAGCGATTCCTCTCATAATTTATACTGAGTAGTTTATTCGACCGTGACTGTAAGTGAACCGAGCGTCAATTCACGCTCATTCACTCGCAAAGGGAAACGCTGTGTAATTTTGGCTAGGGGAATATTAGCCACATCATGCGCTATCCTATAGGATATGTCAGGTGGAGGCGTAAAAGGGCGCGCGAGATGAAAAAAGACTCGTTAGACGATATGAATGAGTGGTTTTAGAAATCTAGGAGAGAAATTGATGTTTCTACTCTTGCCCCTGTATATTTTGAATCATCTTGTCATGGTATCTTTGGACTCAACTGTGAAGACGTCGAATTTGTCCTATTGGGATCAGTCAATGGCGCGATTGTTGCTAAAGCCTGGGCTCTCAGAGACAAGACTGATTGCTTGACCGCCAACAAATCACCGATTTCGGTATCCTAGATTGTTAGGTGGGTCAAGCTAAACTAACAAGCTGGAAGTTGGTCATCAACATGAAAAGCCTGAGCAGCAGTGTCGACCCGAACTTTACCAAGTCAGGAAGAAATTTTCGGGCTTAAGCGGAGTTTAAATATACGCGATCAAACCTTGAAGATTTGAACCTGCATTTATATTGTATAATAATTTCGGGAAATGTGAAAACCGACCCATGTTGTCACATTGACGGCTACGGCAAAAGTGAAGTGACACTCCGCTAATGCGTAGTGTAATGGTGCCTTATATCCTGTGACACATGTGAGCTGCACTCTAGTGTCAGGGGGGAGTTTAAGAAGCGACGCCGCAGGTATCAGGGCATGGGCGCGCCATGTTCTGAGACCGAGCTGTCGGAGAATCACGTCTCCGCTTACGAAGTTAAGGTTGAGAGACTCGACAAAAGTGCCGCAGCTGTCAAATCCAGGGATAGGATGACCGTCAATGCTGAATTGGGGCTTGGCAAGGTACTTTCCGGCCTGCGTTGGATTATATCAACAATAGAGCTGACCAAGGTGAATGACATCCTACGAACCTCATGGCTTCAGGTTTCCCACACTAAATGGGCTGGTTTAGTATTCAGCCGCCTCAACATCGAGCTGGCCTAAGTGAATTGCCTTAACGAGCCCGAAGCAGCGCCCATCATCGAACCAACATGGAACAAGAGATTCGTTTTTGGTGAGCCCGTTATCCGCTATACAACAATCAACTATCCGGATGGGAGCTGGGACCTTGTCACAAAGATGGACCATGCCGTGTACGATGGTACGCTTCTCCGCGTTTTTGACGACCACTATAGCCCCATTCTGCGTGGTCAGCCAGTGCCACAACATACCAGGTTCAGGGATTTCGCGTTTCACATCTTTGAAACATATCACTCAAAGAGCCTGAGATATTGGTCAAAGAGAATGGAAGGATGGGATGAGGCGGTACGAAAGAACCAAGCTTCCTGGACGATAGCTCCAACGCCTTGCACCACCGCTGTTATCAAGCAGTCCCTTTCTACTTCCAATGTGGAATATATAGCCAATATTCCAGGTGTTACCCTTTCCATCTTCTTCCAGGGAGCATTCCATTTATGGCTTGCGTAGTCTGCTGGCACCCGTGATGTCGACTTTGACTACCTCTTGACTGGCCGCAATGTTGACCTTCCAGAACCACAGACGATAAACGGCACGGTGGCAAACTCCCTCCTCGTACGTGTCAAGATTGGTACTGACGAGCTACTGACATCGTTCTTTGGCCGCGTGCAGGATGACTTTTGGGCTATGGCGGATCACGGCGATGAAGGCCTGGATGACGTTTATGGGGCTGCCGGGTTGGACCGACAAGAGGTCGGTAATCGCGCTCTGTTTATCTTCCAGCTATTTGAACCAGCTCCCAGGGATGATCCCAGCGTTGATTCTAGGTGGTTGATCATGGCCAAGTGCAAAGTCCGAATGCCCTCGCCCTACACACTTATTGTGGAGGTGCACAAGACTCCAAACAATGTGCACAGTCTAAAAATATCATATGAAAACACCATTATTGACACTAAAATGGCTAAAATGACGACAGATGAAATTAAAGGAGTTATTCAAAATTAATTACTATGAGTCAGACTCTTAGGGAGCAAAGACTTGCAGATATTCAAAACAGGCATTAAGAATAGAAGATTTCTGTTGCCATTGCCGCAACCGTTTTTGCTAGCCAAAGGTTCAGAAATATCCAAGTTCTCTAGGTGGATGGACATGGTAAATTCCCTGAACAAGACACGCCAATATATTGGCTCGCGACTGATGTACTGACCAACTATTTGTCTCTGGATCATCCACCATCATCGAAATAAAACTCGCCTCTCAGTCCATCCTGCTAGAGCATTTCAAGATCGACCTCGTTTTGTTGAAAATCAGCCACTCCTGCTGTTTGCCAAGCAACCCGGTAGTTCTTTGTTAGATGGGGTGCACGAATGCGAACGACCAAAGTTGAAAGAATGTGGGGTTTGTCATAGCAGAGGTAGCGAATACAAATTCCTCAGATGAAGGATTGTAAATTCAAGCCATAGATTCAAGCTTTGAGCCTTTTGAAAAATTGTCAATAGAGTATGAGATGAGCATTATCTTTAAGCTACTTGTAAAAAAACAGTCAAGTTTACATAGCACAAACACCATTGGTGTTGGAGTAGTCGCTCCGTGCAAACCATGAACAGCCGAAGCAGTGAAAGGCGGAAATAAGGCAAAAGAATATATAGAAGTGAGAATTGCGATCGCAATTTAAAACCTAGTCAATAAATGTTGAGGCTGGTGAGGTGGCTGAATGATTAGCGCAGCGCCACCTCGGAAGCGAGCTTCAACAAGCTATAAAAGCCCCTATTGACCGCTCCTTTATTCATAGAAATCAAGGCTCTTTCAACTCTCTATTCTACAGCTCGATGTGACCGATCCAAGCAGTGCAACAATAAAGTTGAGAACTGGTTGCTGATATACTAACTGTGAGGTTTATAAATGCCAAGCCGTAATCGTGGTTCAATGAAACTAGCAACTTTCAACATAATCTAACAAAGGCACATATCATCAAAATCGAATTTTTTAAGAGTCTGAATAAATTGTCTATTAAATGTATAACGAGCGACGCGTCTTTTGCACTGCCAAAGGTCTGCTATATCCTCCAAAGCTCAGTGCTGACGTAGATGAAAGAAGGAGATTGGTAAAGCTGATTTAAATTGAGTAATCAGTCGCATTCCACTTAAAATGACAAACCTTTACCCTGCTTTTTGGTTTACTAAGCCTTCAGAAAATATGAAAAAATGGTCTTGTTATAATTCCGACTGAATGTTACTTCACAGAAACGAAACACCGACGAGATGAATGCCGCCAGTCAGAGTGGTGCTTTGATAGATGACGTTCCCAGCCAGAGTAGTGCCCTGAATCCGAATACGCCTTGCAAAAACGACCTTGGCACTGTATGCCGGAACAGAAAACTCCTTGGTTTCCTTAGAGTGTCTAAACTCAGAGTATGATGTGGACGAAGAGTGCGTAAACTGGTAATTGAGACTGACAGAATATTCCACTGCCTTAATGCCGCCGCTAACCGTGGCCGAAATACCAACAACGTGTTCCATGGACTTGGTTTCCTCGGTGCTGTAGCCGTATTCGAACTCAACGGTATGTTTATAATCTCCAGGTCCGTCGTTTGGCCACGACTCCTCGGCTATCCAACCCATATATTTGCTGATTGTGATAAAAGGACTGTGCATGTTGTGGATAATCGTCTTGTCCTTTGGGTGGAATAAAGCAGTCATGGGGAGGGTAACTTGTGCTTGGAGAGACTCCTCAAACAGATCACCCTTGTAAGGGACATCATATTTTGTCACATTTGGCCTTGGGGCTGTAAATTTTGTAAATTCCTTGGGGATCTTGACGGAGAGCACCCAGGGCTTTTCATCAGGCTGATAATCTCGGTTCGAGACCCGGATCGTGCCCGTGTAGAGTGGAAGCTTTTCAGAGCCAGTCTCGCTTCTGGCAGGAATAACCTCATAGATGTTGCCAAATACCTTCATGGGCGTTCCACGAGTAGTCCACATTGGAGGCTCCTTATATTCCCCTCTCATTGCAAGGTCCTCACGCAAACACCAGGTTTTGTGGGTAGGCTTTTCATGGTGCTTGTGATAGCCTACGTCACCCAGAGACACATAGCCTCCAGGACAAATGGGTCTCCAAAGGGCGCCATCGTGTTTTCCAGGGGAGCCCCAATCGTACCAAGCCCTGGTCCAGTCGATGGGCTCTTTGAGAGCGGGCGTTGTTGTTTTGCTCTGAGGATGGTTTGGGTTCAACCCAACAAGGATCGTTGCCCTTTTGCCGCTGACTGTATCATAATAGGCATTTTCAGCAATTGTGCCCATGGCGCGAAATTCACCCCTTGGCTGCGGATGAAAAAAAGTGATGTCTTTTGAGGCCTTTGAGCCAACATCATCCCAGATCCACGTATATGCAGTAGTAACGGCAATGCGGAGCTCTCCATAGTCGAAGTAATCGGTAGGGGCTCTTTGGAGAATAGATGCCTCCGCCGAGATGAACGTAGAGGCGAGCAGGAGGAGATGGTTGCGATGCATGATGGGATTCGAAGATTCCTGGGGTGCTATGATGAGAGCGAGGAAGAGAGAAATGCCAGGATCAAGCATTATATATAGCTACATACTCATCTTTGGAATGTCCTCTCTTACTCTTGACTTGGCATCACATAATACGACGACAATACAGGGCGAACAGTCACAGAAAGATTCAATCACTGTCACATATTACCTCTCGCCACTGTCACGTATGGTTACGAGTAGACGCCTGGGTAATAATTTTGCTTCCGTGAGTTTGGGCATATGATCATCAACTCATGTGATACTCAACCCGCACCCATTTCAGGATCTGTGATGTCGGCTGCGGCCCGTCATATAATGTCTCATCACTTATGCATCACCGCCTATCACATTATCTCCCAAAAAATGCCATTTGGATTTCCAACACAATCACCAACACAAACGCGATGTCCCATCGACGGTGGACGAGTCTCGTCAGGGCGCAATATCGGGGAAATGATGCTCAATGCAGAGGCACAAGTTTGGAGGCCGCGCACGGGATTCTGTCTGTGATCTATCGGCAAAGAAAATTACCAGAATTCTACCAAGAGATCGCACTTGAAATTTAATACCCTCATTGCTTCTCGCGAACGTAAAGCAATGTCCTCCAGTGCCAAAGGCCCACTTGTGCCGAGAAAAATAACCAATGAGGCGACCGCGCTCCGGCTCAGCCCAACCACACTCACCACCAACCCCCCGAAAACAATAAAAGACAAGATTTACGAGGCTGTCGGTTTCGGGATGGTGCATGATCAAGGAGCGGGAGGCTTTGCACCTCCAGACCCCCGAGGGGAGTTCAGGCTGCAGGATAGCGGGTCTTACCTGTTGGGGCGTGGCCCGAGACGGGTCACCGGCAGGCTAAAATTGGTCGTCAGGTTTATACCTCGTTTGGAAGCATTCCAGGCAAAGCTGATACGGCACACTCGAATACTCAGAGCATCCAAAAACACCAAGCAGTTTAACAAACCAAAGTCCAGAAAAACATGATCCGATGTAGAGACAGAATTAAGGAGATGGAAAACTACTGGTAGTTCCATCAATAAACCCGTTGCTTGTCCGCAGAAGCCAATATGTATTATGTGTGTCCTGTCATGTTAGTGTAGAATCAGAGACTGCGGTAGCAATGTGAGGGACTTGTTCAATGTGGGTCAGCTAAATCATCGTGTTCAGATTTCGAAAACCGTGTAAAGTTTTTGAGAATTAATGAGCTACACATCGCTAAAACATTCTCAATTGCTTCAAATTACACATCATTTAAGTCACCCATTCACCTTTTTTAAGAAAAAAGAAGGAATTTTTTCGGCTTCTGATCCCATATGATACTATAGGGTAAGTCGTAAGGCGAAGGTCACATTTCCTCCGCCAAAGCACATTAAGAACACAGAATGAGACGGATCGCTTGGTCTTGACTTCATTTCTTTGAGTGACGTCACCCAAGTCTTGATGGTTAGGATTTGTTCTTAGAATATCTAGAATATATACAATATGAGACCCATTGCCATCGAAACCACCCGAGTCAGGTGGTGCTGTCCTGCATAATTTCAGTACCAATGCTGGACTAGCTCCCTCTCAACAGCCAATCGGAATGGAATTAGCCTCAGCCAAGGCCTTTGATGATGGGAATAACGGCCGGTTTTCCGGGTAAAATTCCTTAATGCCGATCCTTCTATATCGGTTGACAAATAATAAAACAGGGGTGTCCTTGCGCTTTCCAGATCTGTAATTGTCTCCGTTCTGCCTCACGAGATGAATGCGCGATCTCATCTATATGAGGCCGGAATGTGCACTGTTTGCAGACAGAACCTTGCTTGTCCGTTGTAACATTGGGGGACGCGCCTTAGAATTTATATCATCCTATACTGTCCTTGCTGCAAGATGACTGCGAATTCACCATGCAAGCCTTGTTCCTTCTCGCCTTTGGCGTCCGCTTCGTTCTGGCACAGTCCACGACCCAATTGTTCGCGTTCCACGACGCCATTGACATAGAGAACATTGCGCTTCGCCCCAATGGCCACCTTCTTCTCACCACCTTTTACCAAGGCCATCTATACACGCTCGACCCCTTCCAGGCTGTCCCTGAGGCCGATCTGGTAGCCGCGCTCCCTGGTGCTACTGCGCTCTGTGGTATCACGGCCATTGGCAACGACAAATTTGCCGTGGTGGGCGGAGTCAGAGGTTCTTATCATTACGACAACGAAACCGTCTACACAGTCGACTTTAGCCAAGATCCCACGGAGCCTGTGATTGAGCAAGTTGCCCGACTGCCCGATGCCAGCATGCTCAATGGCATGGCGTCTCTGCCCGCGCAACCACACATCATCTTGATTGGAGACGCCCGTCTTGGATGCATTTTTCGCGTTGATACAACGACTGGGGTCTCCAAAGTTGTTTTCACTGATGAAGCTATGACTGTGCCAGCGAACGCATCCATCCCCATTGGCATCAACGGAGTCAAGGTCACCGAGGACTACGTTTTCTTCACGAACAGCGCCCGCAACATTTTTGCCAGGGTCACTGTCAGCGCGGATGGGGAGACTTTTGGGGAGGTGGAGATCATTGCTCGATTGGATAGCAGCACTGCTGGAACCGACTGGGATGATTTCGTCTTGAGCTCCAACTGTGTCGCGTATATTGCACAGCCCGAGAATGCCCTGGCAAGGATCTTTCCAAACGGAACGATGAGCACTTTTGCCGGCGGTGGAAACAGTAGTGTTTTTACTGGGCCAACGTCTGTTCAGATTACAAAGGATGAACGCTCATTGTATGTGACGACACGTTCTGGTCAGGTTGTAGTCGTGAATATTGAGTCATGACCTGCATACAGGTTACCATTTTCGCTAATAAGGATAAAATTAAATTACTCAAATTACAATAGTCTAAGAACTTTACAGAGAGTCAAGTGACACTTGTGAGGGCAACAGGACTTCTTAGAATGAAGAGAAGAGACTCACTGATCAAACAATCTTTTGCAACCAAGATTAAAGATTAAGCAACTGTTCATCGCGTGGGTTTTAATACATGTTCCTCAACTACCAACAATACATAACATGTTTTTAGATAGGCAAAATAGTCTCCATTCGCTGCAGATTAGACTAGCTCAACTTGATCTATCAAAAAATGGCAATTAAACAAACAGAGCGGCGGTTATATAGGGCTACATAACTGGTAGAAGAAATTGGATACATGATTTTATTAAATGTCAATAGTATTTCGATCCCATACTATCAATTTTGAAAACAACCCTTACTACAGTGGGTTTGCTTGACCAAACCGGCCACCTATCCATAAATCGTCGTGCTTCGGGCAATGGCTCATAGTTGGAATTTTTAGAAAGTTTTCTTTTTAAAATAAAAAATTAATCACTTAAAACCTGAGAATCTTTACTGTTGTGATACAGGGTGAATGTATCGCATGCTTGCAAGGACACAGCTGCTCTACCTGACGCACCACTCAACTATCACTGCCTGGACGTTATCAGTATTTGACTTCTTATTTGAATCACGGAAATTTGGTCTACAATTTTAATTTTTTGATGACAGGCGACAAAAGTGGCAGGATTAACAAAACGTAAATCTAAATAACATAATGTGCCACGTTTAATCCATCCTGGCAAACGGTATACACTTCCCTTGCCATTTCAAACAACTACATACAACAAGCATCAAAGACTCAATATAGTCTAAGATGACGAAAATAAATCCCATCCCCACAAGGACAGGAATCAAACCTTGACCCACATGGTAGGGGCGCGAGATCTACCCCGGCCGACCCGATCGCAGATCTACAGACCGCTGTGAAGGTCTCCTCGAGAAATCACGGCCTTATATGCGCTGCTGTCGGTAAACAGGTTGGTGGCGTTGCCGATGAGTTCTGACATTTCGCCAATTTGCTCGACCGTGACGGGCTCGGTTTTCTTGGACCATCCTAGTGAGCTGGGAAGGCGCTCATTTTCTAGGTCATGTTAGAATTGAAGCGTATAGAGAGGACTTGACTCACCAAAAAAGAATTCGACATAGTCTCTAAGTACTGTTCCCGTCTCCATGTCGCCAAAAACAATAATGGGGGCAGCAAGCTCACCAAGACTGAAGGCTTCGATGTGTGAGGTGAAGGTGTAGTTAGGGTTGGTCGCTCGGGACTCGATCTGGCGGAAAAGCTTCCCATTGGCCAACATAACGGCGTCCAGGGTCTCGTTGGTCCAGTAGACCTTGGTTGTATCAAACACAGCCTGGTTGAAAACGTGATTATTTCCAAATTGGGCGTCCAGGCGGCTGGCTTCGTTAGCATCCAAATTGCTGGGGCAGACAAAGTACCAACCTCAGACTGGCGTCGTGTTCCAAAACGCCGTGTACATTGAGCATGTCGCTAACAAGAATTAATACACGCCCGACAAAGCTGGCATTCTACTTACAGGGTAAAAAATGTGGCGTTGGGTTCTGGGTTGGCGACGAGGGCCGTTTCAAACATGATGTTTCCAAGAGTCTCGTTGAAGTTGATTCCTCTCTTCAAAGCGCCAACCACGGTCTCTCTGGTCAAGTTCTTTCCGTCATGCGGCAAGAATCCGTGGTTGGCCAAAGTGTTCATCATTGGGCAAGGGCCCCGAACTGAGCGTGTTAGCAAGCAACAACTCATGGAGAGAAGAACACACAATCATCAGGTCCCGCGGGGTGCCAATCCTCAAGAGAACCACCGGAGTAGGCAGATGCCGAAGCAAACAAGCTCGCAAGGGTAAGTGAGAACTTCATGATTGGTTAGCTGACAAGGTACAATTGGCCAGGTGGTTGATGAGTCGCAAATGATGAGCGGTCAGCGTTCTTATATACAACTCCTCCTTTCCAGCTCCCGAGTCCCCGAGCGCTTACTACCCGCTTCTTGACCACTTTACCTCATGAACTGCCACATCGTGAAGTCATCCGCAGAGAGCCGCATTCGTATTGGGCCGTCCAATCAGACGGGTTGAATTTGAAATGGGCCCGGCACCCTCGGTTTCGGTTTCGGTCTCGAGCAGTGCACTTTGAGTTGATTCCATTGTATTCATTTACATGCAGCAAGAAATACACAGGCCCAATAGCTTGACGGTCGTATCGTTTCTTCGTTAAGCCTTTTCAATGCGTTGCTATGCCAAAGCGGAACCTTTGTCCAGACTCCATCCAGCTTCGATCCAAGGTAAGCATATTTGCCACATATTCACATGCATGCAGAGGACTGTGCGCGTTCAGTGATGCTACTCAAAGCGGGACCCAACGGTATACCGCAATCGACATCTTCATGGCAAATTAAGTTCCTGGTTAATCTTCAAAGTCTTCAAGGCATGGGCAGCTGCGCTGTGTGCCATTAGGGGATGGAGCAACGAGCATTAAGGTACTCAAACGACTCTCTGGTGCGCCAATTCCAGCATATTGAAGAATTTTCAGCATCCGAAAAAGCGCGCACGAAAGTGCTGACTGAAGACGAAGAGCCAGGTGGCGAATGGCTTGAATGCTGGCGGTAAATTTCCGTTGGCTGAGGTTTGATGGCAAGCACTGTAATATCCGATTTGTGGGACCATCACATCTCAGATCACATCTGAGACAAGTATCTCTACCTGTTGAGACATCATCGGGCCTACTATTGCGGCAGATTCATACACGGTGCAGTGCTGCGTCACTCGCACGGTCCAGTTGGAGACAATGTGTATCTGAGCTGAATGCCCCGGACTACGGCGATTCGTGGCATTCGCCCCCATGCTGCTCGTCTCGTGGCCTTTCAATGCCACCTTCTACCGAGTCAATTGGCTGTAGAGTCTACACAGCCTTCCAATACGAATGCGCTGGAGAAATGATCGGCATTAATTTGGCAGTGGCTGGAGACCGATACCGAACGGGTTGGAGCGCTCAGCACTGCCGACGAGCATGTTGGCCTACAAGTCGGTGAGGGTAGGGAACCATCGCCATAGGTCAGATCGTGTAAAGTGAGTAATCATAAACTCCCGATCAAGAAACGATTCACTTTCCGGGCCCTCCGGTCGGGGTCTTAATGCCCTGTGATATATCCGAAGTGGGTGTCAACTTGAAACAAACTTCCGGTCCAATCAAAAGCGGTCAATAACAAAACAATGAAAGCAAGGTCAAGAATTCAAATATTTTAAATTTAGCACTACTACTCCCTCATTTCCAGGTCATCCCTGTACAAGTCGTGCAAGCCGCCGGATATATATTCAATTGACGGCCCGATTTTAATAACGCCGATGCGGGGAGAGACTTGGGGGGCGCGGGGAGACATGGTAGATTCGGATACCGATCCGATAGGGAGTTGGAAAATTGGACATGATATGGCTGAATAATGCAAGAGCGATGGTTGTGTCCCCAGGTCTAGACCTTGTTAGTGACGTCAACAGGCCGGAAGTTTCGTTGGGATCTTGGCCCCTCAAGCTCTGCCTGATCGTTTGTTGCGGACACTTTATGTTTAATGTGTCTTTTCATGTTGAAATTGACTCGAGTTGTTCCTTCTGTGATGCATATGGTTGGTAATGAAGTCTCAAGGGTCTACATCTGCGGTGGACATTGAGTATCAGAGCTCAGAGAGACTCATTCCCTGAGTGGGCAGCACGGCAATGCCTGGGTTTTCATATCCTTGATGCTTTTATCTGTTTTTACCAGCACATCACTGCCGAAGTGGGGAATTGGATGGGGCGTTTAAACTTATACTTGGCCATTTAATGTGTTACTATCGGGCGCACATACGACGAAGGGATATAAAACCGGATAACCGGAAGCGCAAACTTGAGGAGCAAACCAGAAGAATTCATATGAGGACGGGGTTGCGGTTTAGAGCTTTTTGCCCGAGGCTTAGATTTCCAGGCAGTGGCCAACAGTAACAATAGAGTTTGAAATTCGAACTTAGTACAAACCACCAGGAAGTTTCAGTGCAGCCGAACTAAATGATTGCAGGCAACGAAGGGATAACTTTTAACATAGTTGCAATCACAGATTTTCCACATTTGCGCCATGACAGGTGAGAATAAAGTAGCTTTATCACAAGCAGCCGGGCATTGAACATGAGCCGTGCCGTACTGTCGTTTCATTCACCGCCAAATGGGGACAGTATACCCAAAGAGCAGGGTTCTCTTTTGTAGGCTCACTCCGCCACGACGCTCAGCTCTCCATCAAACTTAGTGCTAAGGCCTGCACAAGCTCATTTACAAGGCGCAATGGCATTGACAGCTGTCTGTCACGCGCTGTTGGATAGCATGGTGGCTTGAATGACTATTTTTGCGACGCGCCTGCCCACGCAGGCTGTCCCCGGCAATTATTAGTTCAGACAACTCGAATTTTGGTGGTTGTAGAATCAGCCCGGGCACACGCTTGCAAACAGTTAAGTTCCATGTTGGCACAGAAGCTACGGCAATTGGTACAGTTCATTATTAGCAAAATCGCTTGCTGATTTCAGCAATTAGATTCTTGAAGGGATTAAGCGCCCGTTTAGTCGAAAGTGGGAAGGTTGCACAAAGAAATCAATAAACCTTTTAGATACAGCTGAACCCTCACACCTATTCCAATCTCATCAGACAAAGATTTTGGAGGTTGGCGTGCAATTTTCGAGCGTTGACAAGCTGGTAGACACCAATAATGTCAGCCACCCTATAAAGAAATGCATAAAAAAAAGGCTTTCTACAATGAGAAAACAATGGAATCAAAGTCAAACTTCACTCCTGAGTGATAAATAGAAAATTTTGCATTAGGTAGGCAATCCAAGGAATAAAAGATCACCCCACTTGAATTTGGGGTTAAAAAATCATGCAAAGCCAAGAAACGTATTTTACACATCATAAACTGACATCCCGATGGAGGCGAAAATTCAGTGGACCCTTGCCCTTGATGCGGTCTAGTCGCTTGGCAAATAGCCCACATGATGAGCAATATAAGCGAGATTAATTGGGAACAGATCAACGACTCGAGATAAACTTTCACCAGCACCACTCTTGGGGTAGGCAGTGGGGAAGAAAGTCAAATGCGCAGCTTCCATATGTGGTATCTGCTATGAATAACGATTGGGACTCTCTAGATTTCAGTAGGTATGGGTCAATTCTTTTGTCAAATGCTGTCCAGAGTAATTGTGTGGCTGCAGCGATCAGAATCCTGCAGCAGTATTTCCATTTTAGAGCCTCTGGTAGATTTTGCATGGGCATGAGCCACTTTTGCCTCTTCGTTATAATAGTGTTGCGTCGAAATCTACCAAGCTAAGCTCTAAAATGCATTTGGATGTCATTCAAATATAAAAATGGATGCTCCGGAATTCTAGTCTAACTACCCTGCAGGAGCAGGAAGCAGCTACTGTGGCCATTGTATGCAAGGCAATGTCTGAACACTAAATGGGGGTTTTTTTTTATTAAGAATACAGTTGGTAGCTATTTGTGAAGTGGTTTTGTTTATGCAATGTGAAAACGCCAAAATCAACATAAGAACATAATTCTGTACTTTGCACCCACCAATATAAATCAACGTTGCTAAACCACAAACGGCTAGATCATCCTCAACCTATGCCTCCCCCCTTTTCAGATGATCCTCAACCTTCTTGATCTACGCTTCTTTGCCAAGCAACATATTCAGAACAGCATTACTATAGCCATGGTGGCTGTTCGAGTCCTCCGGGCTATCCGGAAATCTCTGGAGGATGATGGTGTCATCGGACGAATCACTGAGGGCACGTTCTACAGGACCATCACCGCCATTCGGATGATACATTTCATCCTGATGCCCTTACTGTGGGGAGTGGAAAGCGTTATCGGAAAATACACCATGAACTCAATGCAACGTTTCCTGGTGGAGAATTTCAACGAACCGGGTCACTATGGCCCACTCGGACAAATGCTCCAGTCCCCAGCTTTTGAAACTCTGGACTACATTAATCTAGCTTGGTTTGCATTCGATATTGCCGTGGGAATACTGTACTCTGTGCTCGATTGGCTCACACTGGAAGAGCACGAGAGGGCCCAACGCGAATATGAGAAAATCCGAGAGCAGCTTGGCGATACAGGCATAGGGGATAATCATGGTAGCAGCAATTTTTTCATATCTCTGGTCGGGAGTTGGCAATTCCGATTTATTCGAAGGGCAGTTATTGCTATTTGGGTGTTGAACACGTCACAAGATCTTTTCAATATTGGCATTGGAGTCGCGACATCCCCTGTGGAATCTGACATGCCGGAAATCTCTCAGTCCGACCTTGCAAAATTCAACCCTTACCGCGACCTTGTTCCTGAACAGGATGAAGTTCTAAGAGAATGTACGTTATAAAAAGACTTCTCCTGTCACATTCTAACTTCTTGATAGTGGTTTACATGAGCCATTTCCTGCGCCAGCTAACTCCGACCTCACTACCAGATGACAACTACCAGCTTTTTTCGGGCATGATACGTAACTTGGAAACTCGTACCGACATCTCTTGGAGAACATACGAAGAATCAGGTGTGCGCGAAACTGTAATGGAGGCAGCCAACCGAGACATGAGAAATAAGCTGATTGCCGAGGAACCGTTTTTTATTAATGAACGCATAAAGGCTCTCCACAACCACTGGCATAATCTTGCTCTCGCACCTCAGAAGCCCGAACTCTGGCAAGATACTAGCGATGGTACATTTCTGAAGCCTTTGATTGCAACACCCTCTTTTGGAAATCCCAGTACCCATCCGGATGAGAGCAGCTGTGCAGATGCTGTGTCAAATGAACTTTGGGCATGCCATGATTTCGTGCTCACACCGGAGCAAGAAGAAGAGGCGACGAGAATCTACACTAAATGGCGTCGGAAACGCGATCGTCGAGTTTCTTATCTCAAACTTCATCCTCCAACCCCACTGGCATGGGTGCCTATTGCCAAGTCTGATACTGGTATTCGAGAGGCTTGGGATACCGTGACTGAAAATATTCGCATTGGACTGGGCCAACACGTGGATAGTTCAAAGTTAATCGAAGGCAACCAGTGGAAACCTATCTTCAGGTCCCTTATGACGGAGAAAATCTCAATAGAGTGGGTCGCTCCAGGCGAGGAACCTGAAACTACTGACGAATCAAAAGCGTCAGAGGACTTTTTAAAACAGATGAAGATTGATGTAGCAAGAAGAGAAGAACAGGAAAAGTACCTTCACAAACTGATGTTGAAAGTTTATGCGGAAGGACAGAAAAAGCTGGAATTGTAACTAGTCTTTAATTTATGTATCCACATTGCTTATATATAGAGGTTGCAAAGCCGCTTGTTTTCTTTCGAAGGGCCTCGAAGAGAGCGATATAATTTGATGGCACATGTAGCATGCAAGCCCAGCGGGCATTTTGCTACGCCTGTCCAATGCCTGCAGCTTTGCTTTTATCATACGAATTCTACATGCTGGTGCCGTGATATTGGTCGAAGACAGAAGTTTAGTGGCTTGATTCTGTCGAAGAAAAATGAAATCTGCGATGTGGATTATAGTAATGGTCAATATGAGTGCAAAAATGAGCACCTTTTCATGGATGTGCACTTTTTTAATATCCAGGTAGATTCGGATTCTAAGAGTGGCCGTGTTCCGATGGCCATGGCGATAATCTGACTAGTACATCTTATGAAGTCACACAATGTGGGTTTAATTAAAAAAGTTCACTTGTTTGGTCGGTTGAATTCCTCTTGTTGCGTAAAAAGTGAAATCACAGTCGAAACCTAACCTTGGGTCAAACAATCTTCATTTCGATTTATGACGACCAGCTAATCCATACGCCCATTATCTAGTGATATTTCTAACCGGACCCCCCCCCCCAAGATTTCACAAGATAATGCGGAAGATTTCGACACTTTTTAGAAACCCATCTTCAAGCTCGAAGATTGGAGGCATTGTGCTTCAAGAATACCATGTTTGAAATCGTATATACCTTGACTCAGACAAACCGGAGGGTTGCCTGCAGTAAGAAGGGTTACCTAAGATTCGGCACTGCAGGCGTCTAGCGATATCTAATGATCATGATGAAATATAGTGATCTACTACACTCAGATAAAGAGAAAATGTTTTTCTATCTCCATGATGCACTTCATCTTATTGGTTCGGTATGCAAGGATCTGCACTTCCCATTACGTCCGTTGGCCCGTTATGCCAAAAGGACAAGTCAACAACTGCGAGGCTTGCAGTTAGCAATGAGAATACCAGCCACTAAGAGAGACAGCGGACCAAGTTGTATCACCTGATGCAATTGGAACATAAGGAATTACAGATTTTCTTTTTTTTTTGCAAGGTTATGTGAATGTTAAAAAATGAGTTCTAAAGAATTTGCCATTTATACATGAGTGAGTCCCAGAACTGTTTCCAAGAAAGTCACTTTTTGATTATGGTAGTCCGAATTCTATGAGATATATGTACCTAGAGGTCTTGCACCTGATAAAACGGTTCAAATCTGCCGCTGGATAAGTTGCAAATGATGCTATATAACTGAATATGAGATATCTTATAACAATAAATAGATGGTTAAAAATAGAGCGATGAATTGATGAAGGAATGACTGCAATATATAACGTGAATACAAGTATTATCCCTTTTTTCCTATCAACAAGAATACCTCAACTTGCTTAGTCAGCACCAGGTAGAGTTGATCCATAATTACCGCACACATTGATACAGCTTATGCCCTATATCTACTCTGCCCATCAACTGGCTGGCAGCGCCCTCTTGTTCTTACTACAATCTAATACTGCGAGAGAGATCTCTATCTCAATATTATTGCACTGGCAAACACGTCGTTGCTCGCGATATGACCAGCAAGGTACTCCACGGCACTGCCTGCAAGGGATGCCGCCGGAGAGGCCGGAAATGCGATCGCACGTTGCCGACCTGTTTGAGCTGTAAACATCGAGGGGTGGCATGTGAAGGATATATCACACGGTGGCCAGGAGTAGCAGCACGAGGAAAGCTTGCTGGAAAGTCGATCCCAGTGAGCGACAGTCTCGTTACCACGAAGACCAATTCAATGACAGCCAGGCGTGCCCAATCAGCTTTGGTAGGGCGTAATAATCCTGATTACAACACATCCAAGGATATTTCGGGGCAATGTGCCGGAAGCACAATAATCAGTCGCAATTTTGGACATGACAGCTCCTTAACACTGGGCACTATGAGCACTACCGGTGGTGATGAGTTGGAAGGCTTGATCAAACACTGCAAGACGTTTCCCCCGCCCCCACCGGGTTGGCCTTAGAACCCTTACCACTAACTTTGAAGTTTTGCAGACATCGAGGATCTCAGTAATATCTTCTATCTTGGTAATGGACCCAGTCGAAACCCAATGTTTCATTATGTACTTCCGCTGGTACACAAAGTGCCATCCGTACGTTACGCTATCGCCGCATCTGCAGCTTGTCACATTGCATCCAGAACCTCAGACAAGGCTTTTCAGTGGAAGAGCTTGTACCTACGCGTCCGGGCCACGAGATTTCTGAGGAAGCAATTAACAGATCCAGGCCTAGCAACAGACCAAACAACACTAGCCAGCATACTGATGCTAGCGCAGCTTGACGTAAAGTGGATTTCATGAAATTTACTATTGAAGGGGGTTTACCTAACTGAACATAGATGTGTTCCGGAGACTGCATTGAGTTGGAGACGCACCTGAAAGCTGCGGTTGCTATCGTTCGCGAGCGGCATCCTGACCACGCAGCGAATAGAAACTACTTCGAGCAGCGGCTTGCATGGTAGGTCGGCAAATTCTGGAGCCAATTGCTTTTTTTGTCTAAGTACATCTGGCCCTTAGGATCGACATAATCTCGTCAACGACTTCTATGCACCTACCGAATTTCACTGCCGAGGAACTCAAGGCGGCGCTCGGGCGCTTCTCGAGTGCTGGCAACAGGGAATGGAGTTATGACGTTTTTCCATGCCCCATCGACCTATGCGAGATGCTTGTGGATATCACTGTGCTATATAAGACACAGTCGGACCGAGCTAACCAAAACCGCGAGGCACTGGAGCAGGCTTACTTCATCTTGGGCCGCTTGAGCAAATGGAGGTTCTCTCAAAGTTGTGTTAGCCCGCGCGAGCATATGGTTGAAGGATGGCGACTTGGTATCATGGCATATCTGAGACGACTTTTCCCTTCTATCCATGACTTTACCGATATAATGACGCTCACAAGCCAGGTCCTTTATCACGCTGAATGCATTCCACCAACAACTTCTTGGAGCTACTCCTTACTATGGCCTATTTTTCAGGTTGGCATGGCCTTGAGTTATGGAGCATTAGATGAGAAGGCATGGATAAGGAGGCGTTTGAAACTTGCGCTGGGGGCCGTCGGATGCCGTCATTTCAGTAACGCGTTGGAGACGCTAGAATTCGTTTGGAACAGTAATGCTCGGCAAAACTACAATCACTCGATTGATGCATTTAGTCGCACTATTATGCTGGGATAGGTCTATTTCAGGCTAGAGGTGTGAACAGAAACCATGCGGAAAGGAACAGTCCCTCAACCACATAGGCGCTACCTATGATACAAGGGCTGTCGTTTAGGCTGCAGGCAAGCGAAGGTGAACTGCGACAAGCTGGAGTGCCTCTTGTGGTTCCAACCTGGCCATTTTATGAGAATGATCTTCATACTAGCTCCTGGATGATGCTGGTAACTAAGTAAATGTTGCAGGTGAGCATGAATAAGTCATCATGTTGTCTGACTGACGGGGTTTACTTCAAGAACCGCGTGATTACTGTTTCTATCTCGTTCTTGATCTCTTTCCGCACCTCCTCGGGAGCCCAGCACATATCAACGGCATGTTGAGTCAATATTATCATGTCGTTATCGCTGAAGCCGCACATTTTCTTGACCAACAGCATGTCGTGTAGAATCCAGGTATCTTCCATATATGCAGGATCATCACTCCCAATGGCTATCCGGATACCCGCGTCATACAAAACACGAATCCTGGGGAAAATCTCGTCAATAGGCTCATGGCGAAGATATCCCCACGGGGTTATCGTCATGCCTATGTCGTTTTTCTTGATAAGCTGCACAAGTTCTGGGCTCTGTGCAGCATTCAGGCCATGATCTATGCGATGTGCTCCGGAACCACCCAGAACTGATGCAACTTGTCGAATGTGCTCATGCGTGTCCTTTTGGCCCACATCACAGTGTGCTGTAATGCGGAACCCGTCCAGCTTAGCCAGGGCGAATACCTCTGCGAACAAAGAGGGTGGATGGCCATCCTCGATTGAGTCGAGACCAATACCGATGACCATGTCCCGATATGGCAGGACACCTTTATAGTGCTCCATGGCAGATTCCAGTGGTAGATCCCGTAGAAAACACATAATCCACCTTGACTTGATCTGATTCTCGCGTCAGCATGTGTTAAAAGATTTATGGGAAACCGGTACACATACGCCCAGAGTCCTTTCTGCTTCGTTCTGAGCTGCACGGAAACCCCCCATCATAGTGTCCCAGGAGACGCCACGTCGCGTGTGGCCTTGAGGGTCAAAGAACGGCTCGCAGTATCGAACCTTCATGGAGGCAGCACGCTCGAAATAGTGCATGGCCAGATCGAAAAAGTCTTGCTCAGTAACCAGCACTTCGAAGCCGCCATAATAAGCCTCAAAAAAAGTAAAGCTCTCTTCAGCGTTGTCAATGAGATGGCCAGGTCGAGGCTGAATTATATTGTAAGACTCCTTCAGCTGTTCCAGGCTGGTGTATACAGTTCCAGTCCGTTCCAGTTTCAGGGTTTGGCCGTTTCTTTTGGCGAGGTTCCATCTCAACTCTGGAGTCAGCGTGCCTTCTATATGAATATGCAGCTCTACTTTTGGAAGGGCGACCACAAATTTGTCATCCGCATCTAACAGCTCTTGTCGGAGGGCCAGGCGTGCTTCGAGGGGGATGGCCTTCTCCATGGCAATTCTGAGAGATGATTTTGAGTGATGCCGTCGATTATGATGCCAGGCGATCCCTTTATTCTAGAGAGAAGAAAGAGCGGCGAAATGTTAAGCTCTGAAGTTATGGATGGCCTCTCAATTGCGTGCGTGTTGCTGAACTTTTTTACGGTCTGTTTTGTACGGGATATGGCTTTATTATATGTTATTTCCTGTATCCCCCGGTGGATATTCCAAAACCCACCTACCACTCACACCTTTTCCACCACACGGAGCCAACGCAGTCGCCATTGAGTCAGACACAAAACAGCCGCACCTGGCTCGTATTTATCAAGGGGCTAATACCAACTAAGTTGCAATTTCAGTCGACCCTCCTGTGACCAACTCTTCCTCGACCTGCACGTGTTGCTCTGGGTCATTTCGCATAATCCCGCGAATCCCGACCATGAAGCGGTTACTGGTTCTGCTTTTCCCCAGGATTTTCCGCTTTAATAAGAAATTTTATTGGCTTTACACAAGCCTCGCAGAGCTTGTGGAGTTTTTTGTCCCCACTGCACGGTCAGGTTTGCAAGGGAAGAAGACGCTACTCCTTTATTTAGGCTGTTCTCGGTTTCCCCACTAGCTAGTACAAAATTGGTTGCAGTTTCAGTCAAGACCCAATTTTAGGCAATAGTTTACTGAAGCCTGGGGTTGATCGGGACCTGGGTTTTGCCGAACAATCCGGTCACAATTCGGCGGTTGTAGACTAAAATCTCATTAGCAGATGCAACTTGGGTGGGTAATCGTTAGCGAATGGTTGCAGTGCTTACTCCACGATTACGTCACATCTGACCACAATTTGGCAGTAAGAGTCCGGAGCTTGGTTGACATGGCCTTCCGCAAATACTGATGACGAGACCTTCCAGGTTGACGAATTCCAGAGGATCTAAGACCACTAATGTCACACAAAGGACCCATACTCGGCATCATCAAATGAGAATTTTAATATGCACTGATCAGGTACGAGATGCAACATTGAGTGCAACAAGTTGATCCTATCAAGGTGCATTTAGCTCCTGGCCGCTCATTGTAGAATGCGTCACCAACCACAAAAGCGTGATCAATCATGAACTTGGCCATGAACTGGCGGGGCTTTTTTTATACATATATTAGCAAATACGTGATTGAGTGTGTGAAATCATAGAGCCCCGAGGTATATACCCGGTGGGTTGAGTAACTAGCGCGCAGGCTTGGCAAAATAAGCCCCCACCTCTCCTCTGGAGAGGTGGTGACACAACCCGTATCCGCGTCGCATGCGTATCTAACTTTTCCAACCTTGCGATACCACAACTCTATTAACAATAGATAAAAATTAAAAAGGAATATATTACTGGATAGCCTAAAGTCTATTTAATATATGATACTCATTTTATCTATTTTTATTAATGAGTCTAGGTGTTGTGGTATTAGAATGTTAGTAGCTACTGACGGCGCTGCGACCGCGGGATATGAGCAGTTCCATCAACTATGACCTAAATACGAGCTCGAGGTTCCTCATTGCTAGAGTAATTATTTGGGGCCCTTTTAAAGCTAAAACCACCGTAATTAATATCATATAATTGACTTCCTTCCTTATCTCTTATCTCTCCTTGCTCTAAAATGCCCTGTAGGTAAAGGCGACCTTAATATGACCGCAGCACTTTAGCCATTAACTGGATATCAATATGAGAGCTATTGTGGTCGCCCTCAGCAGACAAGGAACATAACCTAATAGATGAGGTTATTAATATGTAATCACGAGGATTACTATTAACTTCATTAGGTGAAGTTAAACATTAAGCTAAAGCTACTTGCCACTACATCACTTCAGAGATGCATTAGAGGAGCAATTCAGGCCGTATTGATGATAAATAAGACCGTTTCTCATCATCAGCTTCAATCCACTCCATCCTAAGACTCTATATAGCTTTAATATCCTCCTCAATAGTTGCCCTCTCACGGGTTTCCCTCTGACTGGTCTCTTCCATAGCTATTCGTGCTATTTGCTCCTGCATACTAACCCGGCCTCGCGAGCGGGGTTGACTCGGGCCGGCTGCTAATGCGGCGGCCTGCTCGTCATGCCGTATTTGCTGGAAGAGCTTATTTTGGTCTCTCTTTTGCTTCTTAAACTCCCTGCTCCAGTCATGATGACCTCTATCGCTTACCTTCTGGCATAGCTCTGCCACTGTATATGCCCCATCGTCAACCTGAATACGGCGGCGTGTGCGTGTGTGACGTGCCTCTATTTCCATTCGCTCCTGCTGTGCTTTGACTGTTCTTTTATGCGCTGACTGCGTAAGAATAGCGGTATCAAGACATGCTCTAGCATCATAAACAAGCTCTCGAATAGGCTCACTAAGAACCTCAAATTGGCCTTCCTTAATGGCCTGATCAAGTGATCGTTTTGTCTTCCTTGGTGTTGCTAGCTTTTGCAGTAGTTGAGGGAACAACGACTCCTCCATCTCTTGAGCTGCCTGCCGCAGAGGCTCTAAGACGATATTTGGATTAAAGGGCATTATTCCGCTCTTCTCAAAACCAACATATATATGACATGCTTTGAAGGCTGCCTCAAAAAGCCGGTTCCATTGGTTAAGGAAGTCATATCGAGATATCTGTGTGCCGCCGGCTTGAGTGAAGTCGGCGAGGGCAGAACGTTGTTCCGCCTTCAAATGTTGATAAACACCAACATCAAGAGGTTGAAGTAAATGACTAGTATGAGAAGGAAGGCGAAATGGAATAATATCGAAGGCATGACAATACCAGATAAAGTCAGGGTCTTCATGAGCAGCGAAACCATCCATTAGAAGCATTTGATAGATTGGCTTTTCCTTTCTTAGCTTCTGGGCTGCTGTATTTGCTACCTTCGTATTCCAGTTTTCTCTACTAATAGTAGGGTCATAGCTAAACCAATCCTCAATAGTAAGGCCTTTAAAGTTATTGCTTAATGAGAAGGAATGATTATTAAAGTGTTGTAACTACTGATATGCCTGCTGACTGTTATTGAAGCCGGTTGTTGTTGTAGTTAATACAACACGTTCATCAATATCAGCCATAATGTATTCCTCTAAGAGGACCTTTGCTGTGAGGATTAGAAAAGAACGAATTGCTTGACCAGCAGCATTAATTGCATCAATAGAAGTAAGTGACTCCTTATTGCCTAGTTGAAAAGTTACTGGTCTAGTGTTTTTCTTCTTCCTGATCGAAAATAGCTTTAGGGCACGGTCAACCTAGCCTATTTGTAATAGAGTCTCATCGAAATTCCATAGGTTAACTTTGTGGATATCAAATTAAGTAATAATAGCTTCAAATTCCTCATACCAATGCTCCATTCCAGGCACATCAAGCTCTGCGCCGGCTCTCATGATCTCTTTGATCCTGGGCTTCCGAAATTGAAGCTCTGGATGCCGCTTAAGAAACCGCCTAACCCAAGCTTTGGATACCTCTGTGTTGGGCCCTTGGAGGCAGTGTTTTCTTAGGAAACAGGCATAGTTACGTATACACGGTTCGGTAACTGCAAAAGCGCTCCTTTCAACGCTAGCAATAAAAGTAATTAAAGCACGCTCTTCATTAGCTGTGAGTGCCGTTTGTTGACCTCCCTTTTTAGCTATTGAAGGCAGTGGCTTTCCTTCTCTCAATAGAGATATATATTTCTTGGTCAGGGGCACGGTGGCGTGGTGCACAGCAGCTGTTTCCGCTATCGTGAGTACCCGGGGCGGTGAGGGGTTCCCGCGAGTTGTACGTGTGAAATTTTCACCCGACAGAAATGCGCGAGCTGCACTTGCCGCAGCTTGGCGCGATTTAGCTAAAATTTCTGGCATATTGAATTTATATGTAAAATTGATAGTATTTAGATTTTGGGATAATTTGGTCATGAAATGAGGTAGTTATGAATGAGTTACGGTGTCGAAGCTGGATACGCATGCGACGCAGATACGGGTTGTGTCACCACCTCTTTTTTGGAGAGGTGGGGGCCTGCCCCGACTGCCCGCCGTCGGCTTAGTCAGTCAACCCACCGGGTATTTGCTCACAAACACCTCTGCCCATTGTCGTAATTCATGTTAGACCACTCAGCAAAGGATGAAGCTGATCGATCGATATTGCCATTGATCGTCTACCCTTCCCAACCAGACTTATCATCAAGTGTCCCCATCATATCTACTTCAAGCTCGATTTTCTAAAGCCATACTGTCAATCTAGAAGATGAAGTGACTCACCGGCGGAACTCTCGGCTGATCACACGGAAATCCGGTCCAAGGGCCGGCTGATGAATTTCTCTTAGCTTTGATTCGTCGTTGTTCTTGTTCATTACTCTTATCTGCAGGATTATAATTTCTGATGTACAAATTCAAACCAAGTATGCTTTCAAGGCATAAATAGCCAACTGGGTCGACCCTCAGCCACTGGAACACCAATCTTTCAGGCATCAATCATATTTGTGAGATGAGAACTTTTGCGTTACTAGAACTTCGATTGTCAACCCAGATGTACCATAAAGTTCAACACTACCAAAGCCATTGTGCACAATGAAGGCTGCAACCTGCATTATTGGTACCAAGGCAAAGGTCATCTCCAATTTAATCCCATTATCGCAGCTTTGTCTGATAGATTCGCATATGTTACCTTCAATCAGTGTCAGATGAAGTCAAAGTCAACAGGAAACTCAGCCTCTACAACAAGCCCGAGATATCTGCGCCGTCATCAGGACTGTGGGTTTTGAGAAGTCTATCCCCTTTGGCAGCTGTAGCGGAGACATCTTCGCGTTCCGGTTCGCCCACAACCTCTCTACAATGGTCGAGCACATGATCGCGCATGAGGCACTCCTTATGACTCTCCTCCCTGACACGTCTGCGTTGTTCGAGTGGTCCCTCCACCTCATGGAGGTTCGAAGTTGAGACTCAAACGTTCCTCCGTTACTTCCTGGAACTACTAGACACTCTGTAAAGGAAAATATATACTGTTCTTGTGTTTAAGGCGATAAGACTTTTCCAACTAAGCCTCTTCTATACCTCGAATTGTATAGCACCTTTGCAGCCTGGTTTCCGGATCACCCGGTTGAGCCTACACCTTGTTCTTCTATTTAGAAGTCAACAAGAATGACCCCGGAGACTAAGAAGTTTAACCCATTTATGAATTGAAATACCATTACAGATCATCTAAGACTTAGACTCAGGATGCACTACAATTCTTCTTCAGCTCTAACCCTTCCAAAAGCCCCCGTTTCCTGAATAAGGAACTGAATTGAAAGTAACCTTCCTGCCTTCACGTAAATGTAAAGCCAATTACGTCGAGAACCTTTGTCTTTCAATAACTGGCTGATATATGAACAGACAGTAGTCGAAGATTCATGAGTCGGGTTCCGTGCATCTTATTGAGTATATGGTCCAGACTGCTGCCAGCCCCGCCAACTTTCATATTATAACTAACCTGGAATACATCAGCAGGTTAAAAGGCTTTGTCAGCTTGCTGTCTCCACAGCTGGTTTTCACGTACATGCTCCGCGCCCATTGTTACCCCCTCAGCCACCTAGTTAGCTGACTGATCGTCTACATCTAACAGAGTTTTTGCCAATTTTAGAGGAGGTGCCAGGATATCGCGCTTGCGTGTGTGGGGAGCTTTGTTGTGTCTTTTGAGATGCTTCTCAATAATTTCTTGTTTCTTGGCAGCGTTTTCCACGGCATAGATGGACACATCTACACCAATAAGGGACAGGCCACAAGTAAAAAATGGAGCACCACCTGAGACAGCACTACCCGTAATAGAGGTGCTAATAACACGGGTGTAATGCTCCCATTCTTCTTGGAGCTTTTCGGGCGTGAAACCAGAGCATTTGGTATCGTATTCTTCGTAATCGAAAGGCATCTTGGTGCTGTGGATCGCAACAAGGAAGGTTGAAGAAGACAGTGATAAAGATTTAATAAGATGCCATGAAGAACAAAGCGAAGACAAAAAAAAAAGCGGTGAACGGACTTTTTATATAAAAGAGATTTGATATTTGCCGCAACAGGTATTGTTATTTGGCTCAACAAGGTCACGTGTGCCCAAAAGTTTCTTCCAAAAACATCTCTTTCTTTTTTTCCTTTCTTGTTTATATCCAAATTAAACTATTTTTAGTAACAACCCACAGTCCAATGCATAGAAGGCTGCTGCTGACCGCGTTGGAAGGCTACTATAGGTCGCGTTGGAAGGCTGCTGCCGACCGCGTTGTAAGGCTACTACAGGTCGCGTTGTAAGGCTACTACAGGTCGCGTTGGAAGCCTACTACAAGTCACGTTGGAAGCCTACTATTGATTGTGTTGGAAGGCTATTAGCTAAGGTGATTATTTGAGGTATGGGCTATTTGGTGTTAATAAAAAGGAGAAGTTAAATTATTAGGTTACTTGTAAAGGACACCATAGAAGGGAATATTATTGTTCCGCTTGAAATCTGGGGTAAAAGTAGGTTGTTGAGCCAAATAACAATACCTGTTGCGGCAAATATCAAATCTCATATAAAATACGGAGATTTAGTTACTCGTGGCTGCGATGGTCTCGGCTCCACGAATACGGACGGCCTTGAGCGGTCTGCTCTCAGCCCCCGGCACACGGCTAGCTAGTTACAGGAGTGCTCAGCCGCAGTTGAAAAATAAGGTGGACCAGTTTAGCGGAAGATAAAATGAACGGTCAGCGTCTTGTCTCGAGGTGGCCGAAGGTTTTGCATCTTTCAGGCATATCGTCTCTTGCTCAAATGAGGTTGCTTCAAAACCATAGTCTAAGTCCAAAATTCAATGGATTCAACAGCCCAATCGAAGCTCTCCGATCTTTTCTTGTCAAGTATATTCTGTCATACCCTCCCTGTCCCCTATTCTTACCCAGAGGGCGAAAGTGGGGTTCGTACTGACTCAATTGAACCATCAAGGCTTGCCCGCTTCACCAGCCACCTTCAAACTCAAGCTAGTAAGTCAATAGACACCCTACATGAACTTCTTTTGTCGTTAGTCCCCGCGATGGTAGGGCTGAAGGGATCTAACCGAGCTCGGATATGGTACCCGATCAGAGTGTACTAGCACTAAACCATCCGAGTTTGCAAGATGTCCCATCTTAAGGTAAAATCTTCATTTGAGCTTGTGACTCTTGATTTTAGTGGTGAAATGAAAGAAACACAACGGTATTCTTAGCCTTACAAGAATAAATTGTATCCAGGCTACCAAAAAAGATTTATACGTTGGTTGTAGACTGGAGCTGGACGTACACAGAAATACAAACTGTCTCCGTTTTAACTTGCAGCAATTCAAACCTACTCAAAGCTGAGCGCTCGTGTGATTATTGCCTTAATAATAGCCGTTTACTAAACAATAGTTCCCTAGGCAAACTCTTTTTAGAATCATAACAGCAACCATTTTCAGTGCTGGTGTAGATAGCTTCGTACATGAAGCCGACATATCAGGTCGGAAACTTCCGGTGTAAGATCGTGGCTGTCCGGGTCCACATGGCTCCGCCCCCTAATTGGGCCAAAAGGTAGTGAAATGGGGATTGGAAATTGGCGTTAGGAGAAAAACCACACACCAAGCTCAATACGATCCAACCGGACTGTAACTCTCGAACTGTGAACGTAGCCTCTTGCCAACCTGTTGCAAGGTGCATTAGTAACCTTAGTAAAATAAAACAATAGCCTGGAGCAGCTAGACCAAAATAAAGATCATAAACATCGTAAGATCCTCTGATCGAACGACCCCTCAAGAGTCTTCGAAAATAGGGCAAAAAGTTGTTGATTGAGATGAAGCTGGCTTGCCAATCTGGCTTTTTGACTAGAGGCTTTTTATCCTACCAATTAAGGTGTTGCAATTGGCCTGATAGGTTATATGACCTACCCTTTACCTTACCCTTGTCGAGGCTACTGTTTCTAGCCCCGACACAGTAGTTTCCATCACTGGCAGCAGCCAATTCGCCCCTCACCTGTAAGTGACTGACTCAGTCCAACCAACCCGGGACCTAGATTGTTTCTCTTAGTACAATTGATGCGGCCTAATCAACCGCATTGGCTCCGTATTGATGATCGCTCATATTGGGGCTCTCAGGCACTGCTACATGTCACAGTAATTAAGTAAATGGCGATGAGATATGCTGTAAGCCTTTACCTATCAGAATAAAGGTCATGTGACTAGGTCTAGTTTGAAACAAGAATAGGTATGTGCTGCCAAACGAGGACTTCCACTATACATTGCAGAGCAGGTCAATTTCTCGTTGTTAAGCTATCTTCTATCCTATGGTACAATGGTTAATAGCACAGCTATTACAGCAGGGTACCATTGAACTACCCCAATCCAACTTTATAAGGTCCAGTCAGTCAGTATCTTGACTCAACAACTACGAGCAATAGGGGAACCTTCAAACTTGACTATATCTATGTTGATCTTCGTATCTGGACCTAAGATCTCGACGCCAAGAACTATGAGAATCAAAACTGCCTTAACCACACTCGGAACTAGTTCTAGTGACTGGAAGCGAATTATTTGTCCATATGGTATGGTGGGACACGGCTGTGGGCGCAAAGTTGTGGAATTCGGTATCTTTTTGCAGCGTGAAGATTATCAAAATCCTTATCTTAATTAAATAATTATATAATTTCACTCTGAGCTATTCAATTATATAATTGCAACATTTCACTCTCGCCCACGAACGTCTTCGCTTTTCAAAAATAAGAACAAGAAGAAACCCCGCTTTAAGAGACGAAGAATATTCAGAAGGTTATAACACACGCACTTTCAAGACAAGCTCAGGGCCATATAACCAGGGGCAGCTCTAATAGGCGGGGGGATTCTTGTCTGGGCGGTTTTGGCCGTAGTCAGTGGGCAGTTCCGTAGGCGCCATTGGAGGGTGCCAGCCCAGGCTTCCGGAAACTCCTGCGACATCCCACTGGTATCCCGCGGTCGGCGACTGCGGAGTGACTGCGCTGTGGGAGCCCACTGTGCTACCTCCGTAGTAAGAGTAGTGCGGGTGCTGATTTTGGGGAGTTTGTTGAACTTGCAGTGACTGATGAGCCTCTAGTCGTGCCTGCTGTGCCTGCTGCATCTGCTGCGCCTGTTGCGAGACTTCCAACCGGCGCCGCTCCTCACGGCGCTTGAGGACGGATTTGCCAAAGCGGTACCACAACAACATGGTGATGACCAGGACCACGACGCCACCAATGGCAATGCCTACAATAGCCCCGGTCCCGAGCTTTGGCTTGTCATCGGAATCTGACGTCGACGAGCCGGTTGCCCCGGGGATATCGCGGGTCGGCGTGCGTTCTGGAATCTTCGGCCTTCGTGTCATCAGAGCCCCGAGCCCCGACTTGGTCGTATTGAAGCCGTTCTTAGGCTTGACGACTTTAGCGCCTCCGTCTTTGCCTCCGTCAACAACGTTGTAAATGTCATAGGGCACGACATTAGTGGTTACGTTAGGATCATAAAGTGCCCAGTACGTCTCATTATCGCCTTCGTTATTCAGCGTGCCAGTCCACAGGTTGTGCATGGCCCACGCAGCCGGGGCGCCATCACAAGTGGCATCATCTTTGGTGCCGCCAATCACCATCAACTGCGACATGCCCTTGACCATGTTACAAGAAGCGCCGTATTTTGCGGGGTCTGGATTCGTCGCGTTTGTGTTCTTCGGATCGGGAAAGATCTTGACCCAAGTGAACGAGGGCAGAGTCAAGACGTATATGTCGCCATAATAGTCGGCGTCTGTATCCGGAGGGTGAACTGCTGCGCCTCCCCAAAGGTAGCTGTTTTATTGTTTAGTATTAGTATTTCCACCAGTTTTGATCGCATGACTGAAGACATACATGTTGAAGCTTGACTTGTCGGGTGCCCAGGCGACGTCCATGCAGAATTGCCGTCTGTTTTGGGGTGCCAATCCCGTTGTCTTCTGCATGTACCATTCTTTAGCTTGAGCGTCAAATACAAAAATCTCGTTCAGGGACTGGGCAGCCACTGTGCCGTTGTCATCTGTACCCATGACACCTCCCAGATATACGAGCAGTCCTTGAGCATCACCGAGTGGGATCCACACCATCCCACCTTCAGCTCTGCTCGGGTAATTTGGTATGGGGGGTAGCGAAGTGAATTTCTTCTCTTCGTAGTCATACGAGTAGAACTCAGAGCTCAAGACCGGTTCTTTGGGCCCCTTGTTCATTGACTTGTCGCTGATCCATCCTCCATAGTAATAGCCCATACCCATCTCTGATACACCGACGCCAGCGCCAAAAGCACTAATGTTTGGCGTAGAGCTAAGGTCGGGCTCCCCAAAGTCATCCCACCAGTCGTTTATAATATCGTAGCTCTTTAGACGGTAGTTTTGGGTCGGATATCCCTCGTTCCATTCGCCGCCGTATAGGTAAAACCGTTTATTTACAGCATCAGGCCACAAAATACCACCCGAGACTGTTGGGATACTGCAACACTAACAAGTTAATATCAACTTTAAGTCCTTGAAATTCTACTTGCCTTTCGTTCTTATCCAACCCAATCTTCAGCTCGGGCCAGAGTTCACTATTTCTCTCTATAGTATGATTTAAGTCGTGATATCCCAGCGCGTCGTCTGAGCCATCAGGTCAATGAGGATCCCATTTCATCACGGTGTCGATAACTTACTAGAATAGTTTGTCCCTGTGGTCTTAAAGTCTTCATAGTTGACCCATCCACCATCGATGTACAGCTTGTCATCGATTACAGTGGACTGGTGTTGGAATCTCCGACAGAAGTTTTTGTTGAGATCGTTGGCAGCGGAAACCCGATCAGGAGTCAGCAATAATAACAGTGCGAACATAGCATGCTGTGAACAGCCCAGCCAGCGCTGCATGTGATTCATGACTGACATGCTCCCGACTGAATTTTCTGCCAAATGGCTGGGTAGTCTTGGTCAGGTTGCGAGGAAGGGTTTGGGGAAAACGTCACCCCAAAACTTTCCGGGGAGAGCCAAACATTTTGACAGAACCCTTCACAAGCCCACCGCATATGCCAACAGTGCCTGATTCCTTCAAAGCGGCCACGACCATCGAGGGCGGCGCCACCTGGCTGTGCGCCGTGTAGATTAAAAACATCTGGCCAATTGTGTAAGGGCCTCAGAGACACGCGTGTTGCTGGCGTTGGCGAGCTGAGAGCCAGGTGCGTTGTAGTTGCATTGCCAAGACACCAACTCCGTCTAAGCCGCCATGAACAGCCACCACGAATTTTAGTCCTAGGTAAAATAATTTGCGCTCACAGTGCGCTTCAGCCGTAAAACTCTGTGTTACTTTTTCCCATACAAGAGCACCAGTGATCAATTCGAAACAGCGAGCATTGGATTTCTCGTTTGGTCCCATCAAGATGAGGCATTTGCGAAGTACTCATTTCTATGTGCTTGTACCATCGAATGGGTCGCGCGTACCCGGTTTTCCAAAGATGCAGGTTTCTCTCAATAAAAGCTAACGGCAGCTGGTGGCCATTCTCCGTACAAAATGCAGACTGTAAATGTACTCAAGATGAGTGTCTTCAACGACCTTGCTGGACTCTGTGTGTAAAACTTAGCAATGTGACCAAAAGTTCCTGGGCCTCGGTAAATTTCCAAATAAATCATCAGTAAGTCACCAAAGTGCGGGGTGCTCGTGCAGTGAGCTTGTATTTGTTATACAACAAGAAAATTGGATAGCTCGAAGCACGCAAGTGTTTATGATTGGCGCCAGGAGAAAAGAGCAGTGGTATATCCAATCGATACGTAGTGATTCCCCTTCTAAACATATCCTGGCCCTGTAACTTGCATCCAAATGGGTTGGTTGCAGACAGAGCCAAGGGATCCCAAGTCTCGAGTGGCAAGTATGATTAGTTTAGTGCCCACAGCCTGAGTTTGGAGCGATATAGGCCTTCACAAAGCTAAACGAAGGACGACCGGTGGGGAAATGGCGTTTTACTGCGGCCTCCATCCTGCAGTGTATAGTAATACTAGAAAATGTAGGGCTGTAACAAGGCATGCTAAATATGAGTGTCGGAGATAGTTCATTGTCGATTGTCGACATGTTTCCGACGTGGCTGATAACCCTTGTCTAGCTGATATTGCTGGTCTGAATAGCCATGGCTTAGTGTTGACAGGACGCCACCTTCCCCATATTATTCACCCAGATGTTTGAGTCTGGAATATTTGTTATTTCTGCTCAATTAGGGCTTGGCGTGAGACGCGTTTGAGTTTTGTCCGCGCCAGCGGGGGGTCATCCCAGAAGACTCCTCACGCAGAACATGGCACCATTAGCCCACCCAATAATCCAACAGCAGAGGAATGCAAGATACTGAAGTTCTGTGTCCAATCAATCCCGACCAAGATGACTGGCTACTGTGTGTAGGCGCCCACTGACGATAGCACATCGAGTGGTGACATTCCATTATATTCCTGGTATCACGGTCGCGGAACTTGCCAGGTTCCCCAGCTCGTCACTATAGCGTAACTTCTAAGCGATTGTGAAAGCGATGGTACAACTCGAGACATCATTGCCAGGAATGAGCATGGTTGTTTTGTTTAAGCATAAGCGCTAGCTACATGGTGGCTGGTGCCAACACTGTGGCCAGATTAATGTTGTTCAGCCTTGATTAACACCACTAGCCCCTTTGCAGATGCCTGGCCATTGGGTGGCTGATGTCAGCCGCGGGCTAGTGAACCAACACAGAATGAGTCGTATCCATATCATATAGGGAGCTTCCAGAAAGCCAATAACATACCTGTCATGGATTGAACTTCATGAAAGCATGGAGATTAGATGTGCATATTCGAATGCGTTAAGAGCCTTGGATCGGCAGATTCTGGTGCCTAATATATCTCGGCTTAATGTTGAGTGCTGAGTGAGTCCTAGAAATGGTGGCTTTTTTAGTCAGACCACTAGTTAAATCATGGTATGTCACAAGGTATAAATGCTACACAAATGCATTTGCGAGCCCCACTAGATGTCCATCTAGCTTCTAGGTGACGTTAATGCTGGTTTACAATAATCACCTATGATAGTAAAGGGGTAGTTCAGTGGAGGGATATAGCAGCACCTAGTGACCTACCCCAGAGTGTGGTGTGAATGCCCAAAACGGTTGTTCTAGGAAGGCAATAAAGGGATCAATTCAACAACGCGGTATTTTCAGAAAAGGATTTAATTTAGACAAAATACATCATGGGCAAGCATATTTGATCACACTAGAACTTTCATTGCCTTGACCACCGAGGTGACGAGTGTGAAGTCAATTCAGCATTTCCAGTGTGGAACTTGAAGGATTATTGATTTGGAGCAACGAGTCATATTTTTGGGCATTGAACAACAGCAATATCTTGCGTTGAGCCACTGACAAGGAGAAATGATTGTAGTAAGAACTCGAGTTTGGTAAGGGGGACGAGTGGAGACCCGACTGAACGGTTACATGGGAGGCATCCCTGGTTAGGCTTGGCTCGTGCGGCCTAAATGATCTTCTCGATAACTTGATTATTCAGCACGCGACACTGGGTTGGACTAGCCCAGCCCTTGGAGGAGGGGTCGGCTTAAGATGCATCGTGCCCTGCTCTTGTAAATGCTGTGTATATCTTTGTGTGTGGTAGGCCTGTGTCGAGGCACTTGTGAACTGACAACCAAACTACGCAGATGATATGAAATATATTATGCATGTTCTTTTAAACAGACCCTCGCTAGTGTTGATAAAATTACGTTCATCACGAAACGATCACCATGTTTTGATTCAAAGCGTCTAGGATTTAGGTGTAGGCTTTTTGCGCCTCCATGAATACCAAGTTATATTATAGAATAGTTTAGAGAGCTCTGATGTTCTTGGATCATTAGTATCGATGGTATCAGAAGCGGCACTCTGGTTCCCGAAAGTCCATTCTCAGTTCCACAGCCAAGGCCCGACCAGTCGACGCGGATTTCAGTTCACACGTGACCTGTGGCGTTCAAGTCTACAATAGCCCCTCGGTGACTCATGGCCTCGTGACGTATTTAAAGGCCGACTCGGCTTCCTCATACTGTAAACAACAGCATATCTGTATACGTGTTTAATCAAATATGTCTAATATTATGATACCAGACAAGCCATCTACTCGCGAGCTGGACCTGATGGGCAAGGTCGCCGTCATCAGTGGCGCCTCCCGTGGTATTGGACGAGCGATCGCCTTCAACCTCGGCTCCCGCGGCTGCTCCATCCTTGGAACTTGCACCAGCAACAAAGGTGTCGCAGCCATCTCTGAACAGCTCAACGACGAGATTTCGGCTCAGGCTTTTGAGGCGGCATCACGAAAAAGACCCGCAAGCTTGAAAATTAAAGGGCTTATCGCCGACATCTTTTCTAATGACTGTGCGACTGCGCTTGCTGAAGAGATTCGGCTAAGTTTTGAGGGGCGCGTGGATATTTTTGTCAATTGTGCCAGCGACCCGATGCCAGGAACTATTGGAGATATGGGGGTTGAGGAGATTCAGCGCAGTCTTCTTGGCAACGTGCAAACTCCTGTCTTGATTGTCGAGGAGTTTGTCCGGAGGGAATATTTCCAAAAAAACAGCCGCATCATCTACATATCGTCAATTCGCTCTCGGCAGCCGTGGAGCATGCAACTCATGTATGCAGCGGGCAAGTCCGCCGGAGAGTCGCTATGTCGGACGTGGGCACAAGCCTTCGGGGGTAAAGAGGAAAAGGTATCAAATTCGGTCATTACCATTACCATGCTCTTATGATAACATTGGTGTGCAGTATTCGTTCATGGCAGGAACTACGGCAAACGCGGTAACTGCCGGTCTGACTGAGACGGAAGCGGTGGTCAACTGTGGACCAGAGGCAGTGAAGCGATTCCAGGACGAATTTTTCCCGTCCCAAAGCATCCCACGCTTTGGACAGCCCAACGATGTTGCAGACGTTGTCGGGCTCCTCTGCAGTTCTGATGCTAGATGGATTACAGGATGCGTTTTAAGTGCCAGTGGAGGTGGTATCAAGATCGGATGATGCTGCAAATTTTGAATCTGAGATTTCACAAGAGTCGTAAAGGGCCAGAATGGATATTAAAATCAAGTTAAGACTGAGACTACGTAGAGGCCAATCCGCTCTGTTTAGTCATGTAGCAGTTAGAAAGTGGTTTGTAGGGAGAATTGATCAAAATTATTTCTCATGGGATCGTATTACTAGTACAATGTGATCATATGCTATATAAAGCGTCATCCTTACACAAAGTAGGGGTTATCGGCACAGCCTCGAGGACGAGATCCTCCGTCGGTTGTGTCAGCCAATCATACCAACCACAGACCACCGATCATCAGCAAAATTCTAGCAATAATCATTAAGATACTCTAACAGACCATAATAGTCCACCGGGGCAACCACTTGCCTTTGCTCCAATTATCGTATAGCTAGATACATCCCATCAGCTGGAAATAGTGCAGGTGCCAAAAGGTGGCCCGACAAGAGAAGTAAGAACCGAGAAAACAGGAATAGCGCTCGCGACCAGATTCTCAGCTGAGACAACAGAATTAACGCAGCTAAGCCATGTGATCCAATGTGCAGGTGTGTTCACGACGAGATGCTTGGAGCCACGTAGGTTTCGGATGAGAGGATAGTTACTCGCGATATGTGGGAGCTATTGTAACCAAAACTGCCAGACCTAACAAAACTATTTACTTACATGGATACGCAGCGTCGAGTTGGCAAGCAAGCCTGGCAGCGCAATCCCATGGGCCACTTGCTTTACACTCTTTCCCACAGACTCAAGAATCGGTGAGGCAATGTATGACGCTCAGTAGTATTATATTAGACCAAAATTCCAATGGTGACGCAAACTATGAGCTCTATGCTCTAGCAAGGTATCGATACCTTGGTGTATTGTCGAGGACCATGCATCTCGGCAATGATTGGGAAGAATAGTGATATACCGGCATAGCCGAATATGAATGCAGAAAGTACCGACACGGCTTGGGTGAAGCTGGGATATTTCCCTGGCTCATAGTCAAAAACCCAAACGCTCTCTTCGGATGCATGATTTGGCAGATCCTGCGACCCGAATCATTACGGTCAAGCTACGAGAATTAGTAGTTGGATTTTGTGCCTTTCTTCCTTTTTTGGGGGAGCATGAGTGTGGTTGTTCGGGGCTTTTTATATTAATGAAGCGTTTGATTTAGAAAAGCTTGTTTTAGGAAAGGAGATTAAGATCTTTTTCCTTTAGTATATCTTATTCTTTTACCCAGAAGTAAAATACCATGTCAAAGCTATGGGGCACACAGGTTACATTGGAGCTCTTGTCTGTTTATTAAGGGGCTCTATCTAGGTATTATATAGCTGTATCTAACTGAGGGCGGCCGGAGGCGCCCGATAGAGCTGTGAATGCTGAATGAGCTGAATAGGCTTATGGCTTCTATTCACAATAGAAAGCCAAGCTAAGCTAGAGTCATCTGATCTACAGGGTTGTGGTCTGTGCAATCCTAAGTGGTCTTTGTAGCTGACCTAGCTGTAAGTGTGACAGTGCGACATACCACTCAAACATTTCCGATGCCGAGTAAGTGCGAGATCCCTAGGGATACATGATCGGTTAAATCAGCGCGTTATAGGAGGAGTATATGACCGCGCAATATTTTGGGGATGAAAAGCGCACAAGAATGGGCATCGTATTTAGAGTTAGCAGGAGAATGGCAATTTGGTGAGTTGCTAGCTTTGATCCCCTTTTCAAAGAGTTCGAATTTATCTGCAGAACCGGACCAACTCATAAGAAGTGAATTCATTATGACTTATAATTCCGCAATTCTTATTGAGAGTGTGATCCCTCATTCCCACTAACCTCACCACGGGGAATCTCAGTGTGAATATATTTGAAAAACCGGTTTGATCAAGAGAATTGGTCAGCCCACGGGATGCGCGGCCTTGCTCAGACCAACGTGTTGAGGGGCGGCATAATTATCGCGGAGTTGGCGGGCCTGGTGGGGTTACAGTGGAGGTCAGAGCATTGACACAATACACCAGTCGACTTGACCATCAATTAAGGTTTTCCAAACTCCGCAGTATTTGACACTATAATGGAATTCACTAAGTCTACAATTATCGGTAAATTGAAGCCTCATTGCTCGGAAAGTTGCCATTGTTACATCATGAAGATCATCATCACCGGTGCGACAGGCCTTGTAGGCAACGCAATTATTCGAGAGTGCATTGCAAACAATAGTATTACTCGCGCTTTTGTTCTATCGAGAAAAGGTCTCCCTGATGACATCGTCAATAATGAAAAGATTACAGTCATCATCCATCAAGAATTCTCTACCTATCCACAGGAGCTAATACAGCGATTGGAAGGTTGCGAAGCCTGCGTCTGGTGAGTTTTCATCAAGTCCAGTTCGGCCTTCGCCACTGACTTCCTTCTTTCTTAGGGCTATTGGAGGGTGTGCGCCACAATTTCCTGATCTTAAAACATACAAGAAAGTCCAGGTTGATTATACGCTTGCCGCTGCCAACGCCTTTTCTCAACACCTCGCACCAAAGCTGCCTGGAAACAAAAGGTTCCGCTTTGTTTTTTGCAGTGGAAAATAATAGAAGGAACGATCTCATGCAAGATCATTTAGAACCGTCTTGCTCTAGCCCTCTGTCTTACATGAGTATTATCCATGAAGATGAAGAGCACAGATTTAGCTTAGGTGTTGGGTGGTGGGGTTTTAACCATGAAACCGAGGATGCATTAAGCGTGGGACAAATATGCCCAATGAGCTATGAAATAGTCGCCCAACCCGTGTTGCCAGAGTGATCTCGTTTGAAATAAATGAACTGCAACGCAGGGCTTTTATTGGACATTTATGTCGGCTTTAACCTGTTTTTAGAATAACCATCCGCCGGTCACAATAATATTTTTACCGCAGCGGAGAGTTCGGATCGATTCAGAGTGAAGATATGGTATGACTTGTTGTGTCAAGTCTTGTTAAGGCAACCATTTTGAGGAGAGGAATTGGGTTGCTTTGAAAACTTCCGAGACCGTATACTGGTTTTTCTTCAAGCTTAGCACTTGACTAGAGAGTAGTTGCGGCGATGTAGAAATAGCGAAGCCATTCAAGTCACTCAAACGGTAGTTTTTCGTTCATTTCTCTCATCAGTAATTATAATGACATATTATGAATCAATTTCCGTCCAGATTTTCGCGTCTGCTTTAGTCAAAACATGGCAACGAGCCGCGCGATCCGCGGCATATTCGTTCTCTCAAAACCTAGGATTGTAGAATTCTACTCAACTTTTTACTTGTGGATTTCATATCTACTGATTTGTAAGCATAGAATTGTCCACGCCATTATCTCCGCACTCTTAATATCTTAATTTCAGTGTTCATCTAATAATGATATGTTGACCCTGGATTGAAATATGTCCCAGTGGCAGCTTGTTAGTGCATTAAGCTTGCATGCATGAACTGGAGCTGGGACGCATAAGGGTAGATATACAAGTTGTGTGAAATGAAGACTAGCTTTTATAAGGGCAACAGAATGTAGCTTGGAATGAAACCCGTTTCTATGTCACGGTTTGTTGTGGTAATCTTCTATGCGGGTTGCATGACTTTCAGACAAGTCCGGAGTGGAAGATGCTGTGCCACCTTTGTGGTCTGGTTCCTGGATCACACGGTTGACCCTACAGCTTGTTTTTTATCTGGAAGTAAATGAATTAAGTAATTGATAACTAAATTCTAAGGTCTTAAGTAAAATAAATCTCCGTTTTTCAACAGTATTAAGATTATTCTACACTCATTGCATCATTTTTCATGCTCTCGCTGCTGACTCTATTTTGTAGATCCGTGCCTTCATCTGTAGCTTCTAACCGAACCTAAACAAAAGAGTCAAAGGTTGACAGACCCATTAGACCACTTTGATGCTAACCTTAACCTTTTTCCAAATAAATAAAAGGCAAAGGGAACAGGAATCAACACAGCCGCAATCCCTGCTGTGATACTTGATCCCGGGCCTACGCCCAGATTATTGTACATGGGACCAACAACAAGCGGCAAGGCCCCAGCAAAGCAGGATCACATAAATGTGTTGGCCCCAATCGCCGAGGCTGCGTATTCCTGGAATGTATCGACGAGATAATTTAGTGCCGCTTGGGAAATGGTAAAAAATCCCGTCCCCAGCATTAATAATCCAATACAGGGAGCAACCCAAGTAACACCTGATTCAGCAGTCCAACCTATGAGAAATGGCTTGCGCAGAATAGAAATGAGCCCAACATCATAGGTGGCAGGCGCTTCTCCGGGACAGCTTTGTTTCCGGCTGCAAAGTAAAACTTGTTGTAGAGAAATTGGTTGTAGATGTTTATCGCGCATCCAATAGCCGCACCGATAATAATTGAGAGAAAAGGCAAGGCGGCAATAATTGGATCCCATCCTTGTAGTGTTTGAAAAATAATGGGAATTGCACCCAACTGCATGTATAATATACCATAGACGAAGCTAGCGTATAATGTCATCAGGAAGCAGATAGGCGTACAGAGAATCTGGATCGGGCGAATAAGGAACTTTCGCGCTAGTTGATCAAAGTTAATCTGCCACTCTTCAAACTGCGCATGAATGGACCAATTTCCAGTTTCATGACGTAGTTGCTGAGCTTTATTGATAAGAAGCAGGGGCGGGTAACTCTCGTCGATAAATATCGCAGCAACTAGAAGAATAGCTGACTGAATAATGCCTGTCAGGTATTCAGTCCATCGCCAGCTTAGTCGTTGTACGAGTATTGTAGATACAACCGGTCCTATAATAGTTAGCAAAACGCATAATGCTAAAGAGAACTCATTAGCTCATACCGAGAGCAGGTCCGCAGACGATAGCCATTGAATACCCAGCCAGAGCAACACCCCTCCAGGTTGGTGAATACAAATCACCCATAACACCTCCGGTGTTAGTCATGGGCGCTGACGCAAAAAATCCTCCCCAAAATCGCGTCATCATTATCGTCTGCAAGTCCTTTGCTGTAGCTGTAGCAAAGCTGAAGCAAATAGCAACAAACATTGGTGTGAGGACCGGTAATCTTCGTCCATACACTTCACTTAACGGAGCCCACAGCAAAGGTCCGACTCCGAAGCCAAAAAGGTACAATGATGTCCCAAGAGTGGCTACAATTATGTTCCAAAAGTCTGTTTCCACCCCACCACAAAACCGCGCACGGGCATCACAACACTGACCGCTCCTTCATCTTTCCACCTTCATAACATTCACAAAAAATGTCGTATACTCGTTCGTTTGGTGAAATCATATCTGGAAATCGTAAGAAAAATGAAGAATTTTCTCCGGAAGCAAAAGGAGCAATTTTAGGGCTTTTACACGCGGGTTGGTCAAGTCGGCGCGTTGCAAAGGAATTCAACACCAACTACACTGAGGTGTTAAAGATCAAAAAACGATTCAATGAAATCGGCATAGTTCATAATTTGCCTTGTTTGGGGCGGCCTCCGATACTGAATCAAACTAAGAAATAGTATATTATGCACTTAATATCCAAAGATTGCCTTATCTTATGGGATGTCCTTGTTAATGTACTTGATGGTCGTGTATTAAAGTAGATTATCTGCTATATTGTTTGTTAATACTATAAACGCAAGTGGAATGCTTTAAACCGGCTGAAATTAGATATCAAATTAATAAAGTCTTGGCTATATTTTAGTTGAAAGTGGATTATGGATATTGATATATTGGAAGGGGTATGTTGATTTGAAGTTATGGGGGTTATTAGTTAATTTATGGTTTTAGATAATTAATAGTAATAAAAGTTCTATCCAGAATAAAAGTAATAATTCTAATACTTATATATTCTAATATGCTCATAAGAAATATAATAAAGAGGTTATGAATATAGTAGACTATGTAAAAGCTATAATTATCAAGATATATTAGGCAGGAATATGGAAGATAGGCTGATTATAGATTATTTCTATAAAGCGGGATCCTTTGGTAAAGAGGAATGGATATTCAGGTTGGAGTTATTAAATTGCCCTTCGGGATGGTCTTTTGCCTATTCATAATGGTACCCATGTTTTTTAGCAAGATAATATACCAATTCACACAGCAAAAGAGACGATAAACTGGTTAGAAGACCATTTAGTTCAGCTTATAGATTGGCCACCAAATTCACCAGATTTAAGCCCAATTGAGAACGTTTGGAATATCCTCAAACATAGGTTAAGAAGATTATTCCCTTACCTAAAGGATCTTAAAAACAACGCGCAAGATAGGGCTGAATTTAAAAGATGCGTCACCATTGCGTGGGAAGGTATCCCACAGGAGTAAATTCGGAGTTATATGGAGTCCTTGGAACGTTGGCTGTGTGCATGCATTCGCGCCCGGGGTTGGTATACGAAATATTAATCTCCTGACTGAGGGTATTCGAATAGTATATTATTTATCCCAATTGGGCTTCATTTGGCCAAGAAATGAATAAGTGAAGTTTTGTGACTTTAATACAGGGATTATGAAAAGGTGGGGTGGAAACAGACTTTTGGTACGTTATTGTACTTGGGTTGATACGTGGAATGCGTCCGCTATCTGGTCCGTACCTGCCGAGTAGGATGATGAAGCCCAGGCTGCCGACATGGTAATTAACCCATATAGGAATGTAGTAAGGATCTTCTTGTGTGTGGGCCAATTTAATGGTCGATACGGATCCTCAGGTCCGTCAAAGTTGACAAGGCAGTTTTTTGAGGTAGGTACGTTGGCCAATGGATGACGAAACTCTGGGATTGGGCGTGATCGCATGTACGAAACAATATTCTCAATCCGTGATGTTGTAGGGGCAAGATTTGTCGTTGTGCACCCTTCATGGGTGCTTCGGCATCTTATCCTTGAACTATGAGATCCAATCTCACGCAAACTCGGACGGTGGCCATCGAAGAAGTCATCCTGCTCGCTCTCGGAAGATGATATCTGCGAGAGACTCTCGACATCCTCGAGAGTAGTGCTGTCATGAGAAGCAGCAGAACGAATGGAGGCCGGCCTCGCCGCATCATTATTAACAGCCATGACTGGTTCTCTGTACGGTTACGATCAAGGTCTGGTATGTTTGACGCTGGTAATCTAAGGATCTAACTAATCTTTAAAAATTTTACGATAAAGCCATTTATCACAAACTACCGCCATGCCGGAACGCGGCCATCGGATGTGATGTCACTGTATTCTCGTGATGGCTAATTCAGCATTTAGACGAGAGCTGCATTGGGGCTGGGTATTGGGCAACCAGCTGAAACTAAATGACCCGGCTTTTCACCGTGTGGCTTGTGTAGACTGGAGGGTCAGGATTGATAAAGCAGAGAGAGCCCTAACCTCTAATCCGCGGTCATCCTACGGTACGAAATACCATAGGATGACTGTTTTGTGCAAGATGATTGGTTGAAAAAAAGGTGCACGGGCCACAAGGGATCCACAGTACCATAGAATGACTGTTGTCCATAGGATGACCGGTCTTGGACCAATGAGAGAGA
>VTGD01000203.1:0-60683 GCA_013406985.1 Calonectria crousiana | reverse complement strand
AAAAAAAAAAGGAAAAGAAAAGTCACAGAAAAGCAGTCCAGCATCCATCTAGTTTGCACTAATTTTATAATTACCATTGAGTAAGCGATTGAATACAAACATAATCGTGGCTATTGCGATCAGGTCCTCATGCCCATAGAAAATACTGCCTCTCAACCGCTGAACGAAAACGCCGATCACTGTAACCACCCATGACTCCATCCGCTGATTGATAAGTTCGATAAATCAGTTTCTATCCTCCCCTCCTTCTTCCCTTTGATCCCCCTCCTCCTGGTTCAACCTCTTGTTTCCTGTTCCTGGGCGATGTGTCCCTGTTTGACCCACCAGTTGATTAGAGGAGCCGTAGAATCCATGCATCTCCTCGTTTACCACTCCTAATGCGGACTGCCCCAATGATTCACTGCGATTCCTCTGTCTCGAATGGCCAGCTAAAGGTCTATGGGCACTGGTCACTGTGCTGCCACTGGATCGCCTCCTATCTCCTCCCGAGAAAGCGACCGATGAAGGAGAGTGCGGCAATTCTGGTACATAAGGGATTGCCTCCAGCTCCGACATTGCCCCCGAGTTCCAGCCTTGCGTGCCATCAGAGCCATCAGAAGCATTACTCCAATTTCGAACATGTGTATACCCCGCATGAGAATCATTACTTAGCCTCTGCGTTGTGGGTGCCGAAACGGTTGACTGGTGACTGAACCTCGGTGTTCCAGAGAAGTAATCATCGTTTCCTCCAGCATCAAAGCTGGCGTGTCTGCTATTTCCTGCGCTGGTAGCCACTGAATGATAGCCCGTTACACCGCCGCTGGGTGTTTGGTCGTTTGAGCTGAAATTTGGGCTTCCAACGTTGTATGGTGGCTGGTTGCTTGAATCGGGCCCAGGTGCGGATGGCCTTGGAGGGAGCATCAGAGGATCAACGCTCAAGGCATCAACCTCTGAATCAGTCTGCTTAAACTCTTTCATTGTTGGGCGTGATTTGGAGCCCTCAGATTGTTTGGACGTGCCGACGGCGGCAACCACTTTGTTGAGATGTCGGATGATAATGAAAGCAGCCACAAGTACAATAATGAGAAAAGCAATCGAACCGGCGATAATTCCAGCTAGAGCTCCAGTGGAGAGTCCAGAGCCACCGTTATTGTCACCAGTCGACGAGGACGGTGACACCTGGCTGATGGCAGTTGGAAAGTACTTGAGCACTTGCTGGGCGTCTTCGTCGCCGGCGTCGACCGTGGGCAATGCAGTAGGCTCGTCGGGTGTCGATACCGTCACCTGTGTTGTTTTGTAGGTCGTCTGACTACCGTCTTCAGTCGTCGTTATTACCATGGTTTCCGTCTTGGTTACTGGCTTAGTAGAATAGCACTGGTTTACCGCGCAAGCCATGCCGTTCGGGCAACAACCGTAACTGAGTGACGAGGGACACAGATGCTGGCTAGCCGGGCAACCGAATGTGTAGGCAGAGCCAGATACCGGCACGCAGTTATCCGCCGTCTGGCACAGGTAACCATCCGGGCAACATCCGCCTGCACTTGTGAGCTAAGTTCGTTGACAGAAAAGCGGAAAACAGACCTCCATAGACGGCGTCGCACACGAACCAACCAACCCTAGAACCACAGGTCGAGGGTCCTCTGGTAGTTGCGAAGCAGCTGTTGCTTGCGCAATCATAGTTATCGGGGCAGCATCCTCCTCCGAGACTGGACGCGCAGAGTTTAGAACTCGTCCCGCACACCTCTTCCCTCCGCTCCAGCTGTGGTGCCTGTGTGATTTGCGCCTTCTTTTCGATTCGATGGATCCCATCATGTCGCTTGTAGTCGACCGCGTCAGCAGAAGTCGCCCAAAGGGCTGCCATCAACGAGGCGACGCAGAGATGGCAACCCCAACTCCTCATATCGATGGTTGCGCCCAGATGACGGTCGTGCAACATGAAAATCGTAAGCAACGCCGATCGTTGCCCGCCGAGAGCGGTTCAGCTAGTGAGGCTGCCGCAGCCGCTATCGCTTCCAGATTTCAGGTCGCAATCGAGTTCGGTATTGAAAGCGACGCTTTCTGCGCGCTATGGTCGTTGCCGCCTGGAATCGTCGGGATTTATGATGGACAGAGAATTAAAGCGAAGAGAATTTGACTGTCAGCAACGGAGGCCTTTGGAGCGATTAAGCCCATTGTCGGGGGACGGATGCTACGCCACAAGTGGACAGCAGCCATCAAGGATCCAGCCCCCAGACCCTATCTTAAGCTCGAAGCTCTATAGGGCTGAGTAAATGGGTCAAAACCCAAAGGGACAAGCCTCCTGGTTGGACAGAGCAAAGCGACTGCGCCGCTTGGGAAAATGATCAAGTGAGATTCGTTACCAACGAGGTTTGGTCGAAATGATGCGGTCAAGGGTCGTAAGATGGCAACCGGAGACTTTTTACGGAGAAAGGGCAGGCAGCGGCGTGAGCGACACGTAGCGGCTCAAATCCAGCGGTGGGGGACCAGCGCAACCGAGAATAGACCCAACATGCTATCAGAGGCTCAGCTCAGAAGAATAAGACTGGCAGAGTGGCAGAGGCTCAGACAGACGGGGCACCATCATTTGCCCGTTGCTGTAGCAGTCGCAGCACATTATGGCCATCGGGTTCAGCTGCTGCTGCAGTCTCGCCGAGCCACAGCCACCCACCTCAGCCATTTCCTCGGACATGCTTGCGTGCGTCTAGGATGTCATTGGCTGGCCGTGGGGAGGATGCGAGTTTGGGCATCAGACGGAGCATGGCGTTGGTGAGATGGTGGGTCGCCATACGTGGAGAGGGGAAGTGGCGGGGGGATGGGCCTCATTCGCCTTGGTGCGACTGACAAGGCCACCAATAAAATGCGTCCAAAGTCAGACACGAGGACCAAAGTCGAAGCAGCGCAGCTCCGACGGGGTGGGAGCGGATGGGGGCGGAACCCGATCGATCATGGGAGGCTAAGTTACGGTTTGGCCTTCCTCTGCTTTGATAAGCAACTAAAGCCGCAGTAGTTTCAATTGTAGAACTGATAGGTAACCAGAGAGCATTGTAAAGCAATGGCGAAATTCATTCTCGTCATCAATCGAAAAACTATGTGTTTGGTGTTGGTGGTTCCCTGGAGATCCCTGTCCAATGTTTCAATTTGCATCTCATGACGGTGCCGGCGATCATGCCAAGTTAAAACACTAATACAAATCCAGAGGGATCATGTTTCACCTCCGTGCCGCTGCGCTGGCGCTGCTTCTTCATACTCATCTTTGATCAAGGAGAATGATTCGTCAACGCTAAAATACAGGATGAGGGGGGATTGAGAGGGGGAGCAGCCAAGGACTGGAAGGCTGTGGAAGGAGGGGAAATTAGGGAGGTGAAGGGAGAGAAGTCAGGATTTCAAATAGCCACGTCCGCCCCGCAAATGTGTGGCTGATAGCATCATTTATTTTCTCCAATAACACAGAGATGCCATCGCCGTGCCTCATCTGATGTGACCACCGCACTTGCCAGCCTCCGATGTCTGCTTGGGCGAGTAGTCCAGTCGCACACACTCCGGCGAGACAAGACCCAAGCCCCACCCAACCAAGCACCTTGGACTAGCACACAATTGGCAGGAGATGCTTATTGGTTGAAGTCCCATCCTCTCGCCCCTCCGCAGATCTTTCTTATATTGTTAACACATGCGGGCTGGGGTTCGAACGCTGCTTCACCTGAGCAGTCGCATGAAGTCAACATCACCCTTCACAAATCTCAAAGGCTAAATGAGCAAATGGCGGCAGGTGCCTAATCCTGTACCAGGAGTCATTTCACGCAAATTTCGATGGCCGGGAAATGACCTTTCGAGTGAAATCACCCACAACCATACAATTATCCAGTCGAAAATGGAACCTCCACGTCAGCCAAGAATTTTTTGAGAGTGCAACTCAGAATCGCAATTTCTACATTACTGCCGATCCGGGCCACGTGAAGCAGCCCGCATATTATTTCAGGGTGGGTGACCGTGCTGTCACTAGGTAGTTATTTTGAGTGTCACATACAAGCATCCATCGTCAGGCTCTCTCTACCGGGCAAGTTGGACCGACTATTAGCTCAAAGAAGGGCAACGGCCGGCAAATGAGTGGTTTAGTAGAAAGTTTCACATGGTCCCTTTGCAGACCAGATTAGACTTCTCGTATTTCCCCAGGAAATCGTCGTAAGACCAAGCTCCTTGCAACATGAAGAGACTTTGCCTAGCCACAACGATTCACATAGCCGGCAGATCATTACACGGAGCTCCTCTGAATATGCATGGTTGGGATTGGATCAACCCAGTGTCCTCATCCACATGTACGGATGCGATTCCGAAACAGGCTCCATTCATCAATCACATTTCACCGATGTTTAATAAGGAAACCGTGATATACTTGGCAGGCCAGAAAATACCGCGACGGCTCCAACCGATGAACCCAAAATCGTTCTGCCATGATCTAGCCCTGAAGATCGCTCCAGGCGGGTGAAGGCGAAGGCGGGGCAGCACAGATGACTCGTGGCGCCCTGGTCGACCGACTATGGGGTTGTGTTTGCCGCGCCTGTCACAGTGAAGGGCCCTTCACCATCTGAAGCCTAAAAGAGCGGCGGCGCCTCCAGCTTACCCCAGATTCCCATGGATCCGGGCGCCAGACGGCGTCCAGCGACCGGGTATTTTGGATTCGTGATCGGTGTGAGCTGCAGGGACTGAAGAGGATGGGATGTGGGAGCTTTGCCATGTGGAAATACCTCCTGGATGAAGATTGATCGATGTCGGTGAGAAGGTGGAGTGTTACATTATTCGCCGGCACCCTGGCTTGCCTTGTTCTCCCACGGTCGATGTGATGACTATCCACAGCACGTCGGCGCAGGTGCGTGCTGCAGCTGTCACTGCGAGGAGGCACTGAAGCCGGCGGGGACTCGGTCCACTCTGGCCATAGGCTGGTCCTCTCTCGTATGCTCCTCAGCGTCATTTGCCATAACTGGTGTCCTCCGATTATTAGCTTCTACAAAGGCCCCTGCAGCACGGCAGCTGAGAGCTCATACACTGGGCAGCCAACCCCCTGTAGCTCGTCCCCTCTCGCCTGTCACCCCCATCGCTCCCCCCAAGCTCCCCCGGAAGCCAACCCCCAGACGTCCCGCAGAGTACCACACTCCACCTCCCTCCGGCCGCTGTAGCGGTCACTACCTCACCATCTAGGCTTGGTTTGCAACCCCGCAACTAGGATGGGCTTCGAGACTTGCAGGGAATAGTGTGTCGACCTCGCATGGCCAGGGATGGCCCGAGGTCACGATGCTGCGCAGAGATGGACCGAACCATGACGCCCCCCCCCCCCCAAGCAAGGCAATCGTTTTCTGGCTTTCCTATTTTCCATATTTCTTGGGCATCAGCACCCATCTCGCCTCTTTATCCATGCTGCCAGCATTCCACGTGGTGACGCTGCCATTGTAACCGCTCGCGACCTTGTTAAACCCCTCTAACCCCAGCTGGCCAGCCCTCTTCATCGCAAGCCAAAATTTCTACCTGCTCTCCCCTGCGACTGTGAGCGGTTGCTTCCGGCTACTCTATTTTCTTGACATAACACCACAGCCCGCTCTCCAAAAGGCCAACCACCTTCCCACCATCATCTGATTTTCGGCAGGCTTCGCTTTCCCAGATCTCCAATAGCATGTGCCATTGAGAAATCGTCGGCCCATGTCTTGTCTCCTGCTTTCAACCTGGAGACAATGAACTGTTGCTTAATCGAATGGATCCAGGTTGACAAATAAATTGACTGGTTTAACTGGTTGCCTTGCCTCACTGCACATTTTGGACTGTATTTTTGGCCTCTGAGGTCCTACGCAATGTTGCTCTACACAAGACTCGCCCCGCCCAAGGTTCCCAAGAAGCGCTCGCGCGCAGGTACGTTTCAACATGCTACGCCAAGGTGCATCTCCATGCTGACCGCGGATATCGGCTGGGCTCAACAGGATGCAACTACTGGTAAGTACCCCAGCCATCCCGTGCTATCAGAACACCGAAACTAACGAGTTGCCTAACAGTAAGGAAAAGGTAAGAAGCCTCACGCAGAGCTCCAGTCACACCCTAACGCGGTTCATGGCAGAAGAAGAAGTGCGACGAGATCCGCCCCCAATGCGCCCGCTGCCAGGAGCGAGGGCAAGACTGCATCTACGAGCCCGTTCGGCCTCGCCAGCGTCGGAAGCGCGAGCAAACCATCAACCTCCCCAACGATGAGCATTCCTCTTCTTCGGGCTCGGAAAGGGCCCTTACATCACCGGACACGACAATGCCCACCCAGTGGAAAGCTGAAACTCCAGCAACCGACGTCGCCTTCGACATGTCAGCCATTGCGCCCGAATTTGTAGATGCCGACTGTTCCAAACCCACACCAAGCCCTTTGGGGGGGTTCTTGGCCTGGAGTCCCAAAGATTTGCCCCTCGTATCCCCCATCGACTCCATTGATTTCCAATTCCCCAATCTTGATGACGCCAGCGTACCAGCGCCCGAGGATGTCCAAGGCGACGTCGAGGAGGTTATCCGCCAAACTCCAATGCCCATAGTCTCGCTCGGCACTCGAAGCCCGTCCTTAGCCCTCATCGCTCCCGTCCCCGCTCCATCTCCTCTCTTCGAGTTTTGCTCCCCCAGCTTCTCTGAATTCTCCGAGCGCACCAATCGCCGCGCTTTGGTTGACCACTTTTGCAATGTCCTGTCTCATCTTATCGTCTTTCGCGAGGAGCGTGGCAACCCATTCCAGCAGCTGGTTCTGCCTTTGTGCCACAACAGCCCGTCAATCATGAATGCCGTTTATGCGCTGGCCAGTGCACATCTCGAGTACCGTGGGATTGACAACGATGAAAAGAGCGTGCAGTTTCACAACAAGGCCATCCAGGGATTGGCGCAATTGATCAAGCAGGGTGCGGGAGTCAACCAGAACGAGCTCCTGGCAGCCATTATATTACTAATCTATTACGAAGTGGTAAGCCGCTTGATTACCGCCCGTGGAATGGCATGAATAACAGTGTGTAGCTTGTCCAAAAAGGTCGATCCAACATTGTAGATGGGCATTTAAGGGGTGCTTTGACCATCATGAGCAACAATGAGGCCGCTAGGGATCCAACGGGCATCTTCCTTGAGCGCGTGAGTTTTCCCCTTGCTTTCACATGCTTCATGTGACGATTCGACTAACGAATCTTGGCCAGGCATTCCGCTTTTACGATGTCATTGCGGCCCTCTCCTTTGGAACAGCCCCTCTTTCGAGCGCTCCAGGTGCTACTTACATGACACCCTTCCCTCCTCTGGACTCTCGGGCCGCCTCGACTCCATTTGGCAACGTCGACACCCTCCTTGGGATGGCAACGTCACTCTGGCCCATCATCCACCGCATGTCAAACCTTCTAGCCCTCAAGGATCAACTCGACTCTGCCATCACTCATGGAGAACTCTCAAAGGTGGCGGTCCTTCGCACCGAATTTGAAATTACAGCGTCATCCATCGAGACAGCACTCAAAGATTGGCATCCCGGGCTCCCCCCAGACTCTGTCCTCACACAAAATCCCGAGGAGCTAGGCCCGGAGCAAGCTACGGAGAGGGCTCGGCTGCAAAGCATCCTCAATAACGCACTGGCTTACAGACACTCGGCTTTTGTTTACCTGTACCGGACCATCCACGGCTATCCCCGCACGCACCCGCTTGTGCAGCGCCATACCCATGTCAGCTTGACACACTGCGTCGGAACTGTCAACAATGCCGGTCCGATGGGAGCTCTTCTGTGGCCCTTGTTTGTGGCGGCATGCGAAGCCACAAGCCTTGGCGACCGGGACCTTGCACGGCAAGCTTTTGTGGCTATTGACCGCCGCCAGGGAATGACAAACATACAGAGAGCTTGGTGCATCGTTCAAGAAGTATGGAGACGGGCTGACAAGGCGGACCTGGTGCGACAACAGTACGAGGAGGAGGAGATAATGGGGCAGGATAAGCAAGGGGATCTTTGGAGAAGAGTAAGCGCCGATCTGGGTGTCACGGTCGTTTTTGGATGAGAGATGGGTGAGGAAGGTTTGGAATGTTCATGATACCCACAAAATTAGGAGTTTGGTGATTGAAACGGTGAAAACAAAACAGTTGATTACTGGCGTCTAACGAACGTGTTAGGAGACTTTAAAGTACGGGGTCATGGGTCGGTAGTATGATTCTCCGACAGGTGGTTACTAAATGCTGTTTTTTGCCTGCGAATAGCTATGGACAGAAGAAACGAAGCTTAATTTGAGAATATGGTCTCAATCGCCTCGACTTGTGCAGAGATGCTAATGAGATAAATACGAGGAGATGGGAATTTGTGGGTTCGGCTTGTTTAGGTCTTCTTTCTCGTTGCAAAAAATTATAACGAGTCTTTTTTTTTTCAACGATAAGTCATGTTGCATAAGTCCGGTGCTGTGCATGAAAAGACTTGGCAGCTGGCAGTTATGAGATAGTTTGGTTCCTGGGTGAGGCGGAACGTACATGCCCCCCCCCCCCCCCCCCAATGATGTAAAATCTTGCATTCCAATTGCCGATCCCTAATCTCGTGGCTATTCGCCACAGTCGTGTCTGTGCTGGAGCCTTTAGAGAATGTGAGGCATTGTTGAGGGTTGACACAGACTTTAGGGTAAGCAAGCGTAAATGAGCCAACAGATAGGCTGTGCATGATGATCTGCATACCTGGACGGGGGGTTTGCATCAGAGGTAAATGCTTGTCCAGGCGCCACGTTAAAGGACTCAGAGATTTGTTCAGACGAAATATATCCACCGTGGTCTGTGGTTTAGCGATACTTGGCCCTAAACCACAGGGGGTGTCCATATTTGCTCGTTCCATAAGTTATAGTGATGGCTTTTATCGGCTGATGTTCAACAAAGCAAGGAAATGGAAGGGGGTGTTGTAAAAGCATGATACTCAATTGTTTCATCAATTATGGACCATTTGCAGTCAAAACAAGACTTAGCATCGTCCACGGCTTCTGCTCTGACTGAATGAGAAGTGACTAGTTTCCAGACCGAGAGTTCGGTGACAAAAAGCATTGATCACCTGGGACAGGACCCCCACAGGCGCCCCGAGAGCCCCGGTTTTGAAAGTCCCGGGTGCGTCGGGAGTCTGCCGGGTGGGCAATTGATTTTTTTGGCGTCGCAGCTGGAGGCAAGTACCTAGAAGGCCTATTTTTCATGTCCATGCCGCCGGGACTAGACGCAGGCCAGAGTGGGTATCCCTGTTTTGTGATCCAGCTATTTTGGACAACAAGAGGAAGGATGCTGTGTGAAAGGCACAATTTTTTTTCTGAACCTCGCGTGACTTGCTCTCAACCGGGGTGGCTGGACTGACCAAAAGAAGAGGGTCTCATGGGCGGGTTTCTGGCATGATGGAGTGCATGTTCCACCTTTTCCCTCTCGAGCAAGAACGCCACGATGTGAGTCGATAATTTGGGTAAAGGATACCCAGAAGAAGGGTGGATTGCAATCATGTTGATTCGTTGCGGGCGAGCGTCATGGTGTTGCTGCTACAGCGGAATTGGACCGGATGAGAGGACGTGAGGAGGGGAAGGCTGGGAGGTGTGTCTGGAAGAGGGATATTGTTGGTGGGCGGGATTGTGGAGGGCATTGTGGCGAGGCAGTGTAGGCGAGCTTTGTTGGGTTGATGGTGGTAGTGCAGTGCAGCAAGTGCAGCATTTTGAGGGTCACTTGATCTGTGGCGCGGGGGGTTACCGACGAGGGTTACGGGATGAGAGGCGTCACCGGGGTGTGGGGAGAGACGGCACGCATTTATTACGCAAATATCTTACCTAGTACCTCGCACTAGAGGGACAGAGGATACTCGGTAGAGGGCGGCACATGGAAAAGAGGAGAAGCAGATGACGAGGGGGCGCCCGGTGGAAGGCAGCTTGGCAGAGAGGGGAGGTGACGATGAAGCATGAGAGAAGCCAAGCCACGGTGAGCGAGCAAGTGTATGCGCGCAAGTTGCACTAGAAGCACCAGAGAAGGAGACAGGGGGGCGGGCATGAGGAATTAAGGCTGTTACCGTGCCCGAGCCCAAGCCCTCCCGAAGTTCCGTGAGGTCTCCAACTGTCGAGCAGCACGCTGCTTGCATGGAGCGCTTCGACTGCCTGCTTTCGTCATGTACAGTAGTTGTAGGTCGCATGTCTGAGTTTGCGACACTCCTCTTTTTCCTCCATTCTCTTTCTTTCTCTATGGTTCTTCCTTTGCCGTCTTGTTTTTTTTTTCTTCCTCGTCACCTTTAGTAATATAGTGTGTATGCTTGCCACCAGAACGCGTAGTCCGCCTTGGCCGCCCATCGTCCGCTAAGTAACCACTAACCTGCAAGCAGGAAAAAGGGTGAATGCGGGTAGCTTTGTTTCCCTTCTCCACACCAGCAATGGCCCGTGGTCCGCCCACCACTTTCCACTTTCCCAGTTTTGGTCCGGTCTGGGTCGCCCCTGCCAATTGTCTGCTTTTGTCCAAGCACCCAGTATTACCACCGACGCAAGTACAGTGTCTCCGTCGACCACAGCGCCTTGATTCTTTTCTGTTTTGAATCGAGCCTCTCGACCTCGGCCTCCTTCTCGAACCAAGTCGCCGTGTTTTTGTTTGTTTCTGTCTCTGTCTCTGCCTCTTCCACGTTAGTGTTTCCCCCTCTGAGCTTTGCTTCCGTCTGCTGCGCATTCCTTGCTCGGCTCGCATTTTGTCTTCTTCGCTCCTTCGTTTAGCGGGGTGCCTGTTCTTCTTTTCTGTCTCCTGACCCCTTCCAACCTCGCTTCAAAGACCCTCGCCTCCCATCCGAGCAATCACGTCACACTCTCTCCCTCTCCTACTTCTGCTTACCTCCCATGGTTGAAGCTCCGGTCCCGACTTCGACGATGCTCTTGGGCTCCTGTCGCGCCCTCGACTATCTCTAATATCTGTCTCCACCGCACGCCGTCCTTGGTCCCCGAATCACAGTCGCCCACAGTCTATCTCCACCTCCCTTGGTCGATCCAGTCCGCAACCTTGCAAAGACATTGCTGTTGCTGCAACTCCCGATCAAGTGGCAACCCCGCCAAGACCTTACCTTGTCCGTCGTCGGTCGTCCGCGGAGCTCCATCCAGCCCGCCGGCCTCGTTGCCCGTACCGTCTCAACACAGCTGCACCACCATGACCTAGCCATGACCACCTTGATCAACACCTCGGATTCGGGTCCACCGCCGCGCCCCATCCGGTTTGTTCACAATCAGGGACAGCCGCCCTCGAAACGGCGAAGAATTAATGCTGCGTATACATTCCCCCTCGTGCCGCATCCCCCGTGGAAGGATTGGCTGGGCTAACCATCGCCTCAGATGCTTGACGTGCCGGAAACGAAAGACAAGATGCGCCGGTGAACGACCGCAATGTTCGACGTGTACCAAGAATGGACACCAATGTTTGGGTTATCCCGAAGAGATTAAGAAAGAGGAAAGCGAGAAGAATGCCGGTGGTGGATCCAAAATCGAAGTCGATGAGCAAGATGCCCTTGATACCCGCGAGGATGACGAAGATATGAAGCCTCATAAACCTGCGATCCGCGTCAAGACTGCCTCGACTGCTTCTGAGGTGTCACCTCTCCCACCACCGCCACCGGAGCCGGTTTTGCCCCTGAAAACGACCGAATCAGTGGAAGATGCGCCAAGCACAACACCACAGATCAGCAACCGGCCTATGGACCAAGACTTGCCAAGTTCGCCAACCGCTATTCGACGCTCCGAGAGTCACCGTGTTCCTTACTTTCGGTATTTTGGCCCGACCGCTATCGTTCCTGGGTTCAAGCAAATGGTCGTTTCGGTTCGCGATCGTCGCCGATCGACCGCTGGCTCTGTGTCCGGAACCTCACCTTTGTCTACCCATAGCGGACCCCTGTGCAGTAGCTCTGCGGCTGACAGCGATGTCATCATTGAGGATCTGCCAGTTTACGACCCAAGTGATCCAGCTCCTGTCCACCCATTAATCCTTAACCTCGTCAAGACTTTCTTTGTCCAGATGGGCTCGAACTATCCGTTTCTAAAGCAATCGAGATTCCTGCGCATGGTTAAGGAGAAAAGGGTCGAGCCTATCCTCGTGGACTCAGTATGCTCATTGGCGGCAAGGTTTTCGGACTCGCCTGCTCTCACAGGCGGGAATGAAAAAATGCCCAGGACTGAGCGTGGTGCAACCTTTGCCCAACGGGCTAGACAAGCCACGGTAGACACCTTTCCTTGCCCGACGGTAGGCGCTGTTCAGGCATGTCTATTAATGGCTTACGAAGGGTTCGGGGCAAGCCAGGACAGCGCTTTGTGGATGTATCTCGGCCTGGCCATTCGGATGGCCGTGGATCTGGGCCTACAAAAGGAGGTAGGAGTCCAGTACCAGGGGGAGAAGGACCCTCTTTACCGAAGCTGGAGCAGGAAACCTGGTGATGAGGACAGTCCCGAGGAGAAGGAGGAGTCGAGCCCGCCCAACCCCGAAGAGCAAAAGGAGGTTGTCCAAGAGCGGATGGATACTTTTTGGGCAGTTTTTATCCTTGATCGTGTCATTTCGTCCGGCACAGGTCGCCCGGTCACCTTTCGTGACGATGACTTTGAGCTCACCTTTCCAGAGCCTTCAACAGACCCCAGCACGCAATGGCCCGCATTATTCCCCATCTTCCTCCAAATCATTCATCTCTACGGCCGCGTGTGCGATGTCCTCAACAAAATTCGCGATGCTCAGGATTTAAACAAGGACATATGGGCCAAACTGGGCGAAATGGAACATGAGCTCACGCGGCTATACAAAAGTTGGGACTGGCGGCTCCAGTTCAACGTGAGCAACTTCAAAGCATACCTCGGGATGGGACAGGGGACCACCTTTATCCTCCTACATTTTTGGTTTCATGCGCTATTCATCATTTTACACCAACCTACTCTTTTAACACCTTTCGCAGAGCTGCGCAGCGAACTGCAACTATTATCAGACAGTCGAGAGCTCAGCATGAGCAGCGCTAAGACCATTTGCGATATTTTGTCATTTGCTGATCTTATCGACCCTAAGAGTTTCGTCGGAAATCCATTTACGAGCCAGCCTATTTACATTGCTGCATGTGCTTTCCTCATGGAATCAAGCGCCAATGCGTCCGAATCACCATCAAGGGCAAGTTCACCGCCCAGTTCAAAGCGGCCTGATACGACTAGCAAACAGGGAAAATCGAGGCATTCGCTCCTCGCCTCCGCAGCTAATCAAAACTACCAGCGATGCTACAACTCACTTCAACAAATTCAACTGTATTGGGGCGGTGTCAAATATATTCTAACCGCACTCGATCAGAAGTCAAAAGGCATATGGGATTGCGAGACGTACACATCGGAAGAATACGAGAGCACCAAGGCGGCTCGGCGGGATAGTCGGGGTTCTATGAACAACCCATTCCCCATATTTGAGAACCAGGCTCCTAAGGTTGCTGGACAGGTTGCTGGACCACCTATTGCATGGAGTCTGGCCGGAACGGCCAATTCGCCAAGCTCTAGTCTGACTTTGATGTATCAGAACCTGGATAGTGCTGCTCTGGCAAGTGGGCATGCTCAACCACCTAGACGGACCAGCACACCTCCTGGTAACATGGTTTACGATCCAATCAGGCAAAGCCTGCCGGAGGGTTCGACATCTTTGCTTGCGCCAGCATTTCCACACCCGCACCCTTCCCCTGCACGACAATCCTCCCGACCATCCATGCCCCGCCGACACAGCAACATGTCTGCCGCGAGCGGCCCAAGTCGGCCAACAGTCAAATTCGACGCTTTGCCAGAAGACGGAGATGCCAGGGAGCTTTACGCAGCACCCAGATTCACGCCAACAAGCCAGCAGTCTAATGGCTACGAAGGATATAGTGCCTCACCACCGAGCACAATGGCGGCGGACAGCGGAATTCCGGCGACGACCATGTCAGGCACTCCCCACAGCACAGGAACCGGGTCAAGTCAGCAAATGTACTATCAGGGGGGCGTTCCGTACATGCAATGGACACCGTCCATGGGAAATATGGATGCCATTACGTTTGACAGCCAGGACATTGATATTGGCGCTCTAGGCCTCCAGCAACCAGAGCTTATGGGCCCTTGGCTTGAATACATCCCTGGTGAAGTGCTGGGGCTCTTCGATAATCAAGATATGGGGAGCCAACAAGGCCCCTGACTGCAACAATAGCCACACAAGATTATTTATCATGTGCTTCTTCGGCGCGTACTGGTTTAAGGGACAAATACCAGGATATATGATTTGGCGTTTTTTTTTATTTCTAATTCGTTTTTACAAGGGCATGAAAAAAAAGCTTGGGTGTCATGATGAGAAGATATCAAAGGAACTTGATTTACCGGTGTCTACGATATGATGTCATGTATATCAAGGCGTTTACTAATGTAATGGCCTGGGGGGCAGGAATGAATAGGAGAATGTATGAGAAACGCTACCCAAACGATGGCATTGGTAAAGATTAGCGAAGGTTGGATGATATGCAGGCCGGCTGTTGTATAAGCTTGGGCTGTTTTTTTGTTCCCTTTCCCTGGACCTATTTTATTCAACTGGGTCCAAGTAGTAGCATTGTACATAGGCATTGATCTTTGGTAATTGATACGCTGGCATCCAAAAACCTTCTGGTGCGCCCCAGCACTTTCCTCTTTTGTAACTTTATTTCTAGCTTTCTATTTATCTTCTTTTATCTCTTGACGGCCAACCCCTTGCTAACTTCGCGAGCGTGCTGGGCCATGACGGCATCAGCAATAACGAGAGCTGCCATGCCTTCGACAATGGGCACGGCACGAGGCACGACACAGGGATCGTGACGGCCCTTGGCAGTCAAAACGCCCTCACCAGACGCATCGTAGCGGGCAGTAGTCTGGTCCTGGCTGATGGTAGCGGGGGGCTTGAAACCGACCTTGAAGAAGATGGGCATGCCGTTGGAGATGCCGCCCTGGATGCCGCCGGAGTGGTTCGTCTTGGTTTGCAAACGAGAGGGCGGGATGCCGGTCTTCTCTGCAGCGGCGCCGAGAGCAGGGGTGGCAACGAAGGGGTCGTTGTGAACACTACCAAGCATCTCGGCACCATGGAAGCCTGAACCAATCTCGAAGGCTTTGACAGCAGGGATAGAAAGCATGGCGTGGCCGAGAAGAGCCTCGAGCTTGTCAAAAGCGGGCTCACCAAGGCCAACGGGGGCGTTACGGATGACACAGGTGACGGTACCGCCGGTACTGTCATGAGCATCGCGCAACTCAGCAATGCGATCCTCCATACGTCGGCTCATATCGTCATCGGGGCAGCGAACGGGCAAGAACTCGTCGACCTTCGCCCTTGTGATGTCTTGGACAAGGTTGAGAAATTTTGAGTCGGAGGTCATGGACTCGACGTCGCCAAACAGCTTGATGTTGCCGACGGATGTCACAAAGGCAACGATCTCAACGCCGTATGCCTCCTTGAGCCACTTCTCAGCAACGGCGCCGGCAGCGACTCGAGCAATGGTCTCGCGAGCGCTGCTGCGACCACCACCAGACGAAGCCTTGACACCGTACTTTTCCAGGTAGGTCCAGTCGGCGTGCGAGGGGCGCGGGTAGAGGTCAATAGTCTGGTCGCCATAGTCCTTGGGGCGTTGGTCTTCGTTGGGAACCGTCAGGAGGATGGGGGTACCAAGAGTGACACCCTTTTCTGTGCCCGAGTGGATCGTGACTCGATCTTTCTCATTGCGGGGGGTTGTGATGCTAGACTGGCCGGGGCGGCGACGATTGAGCTGGGGCTGGATATCGGCCTCAGTCAAAGCGAGGTTGGGCGGGCAATTGTCGATGATACATGAGACAGACTTGCCGTGGGACTCGCCCGCGCTGCAAGAGAGGAGCTTGGTTAGCTTGGGAGGCAATTGACAGATTGGGCACAAGGGGAGGGAGGTTACGTGGTGACACGAAAGTAATGCCCGAAAGTGGACATGATAATAACCGTAAATGGTGGTGGTGGTGGTTGGAAAGGATGGTGCGAGTGTTGAGTTTTTTTTTTGTTTTTTTGTTTTTGTTTTTTTTTACTCCAGATGACAGCGTTGACTCTTCAAAGGGCGAAATCCGATCTCGGTGAGTTCCAGCTCGGCATTGGAAACAATTTTTAGCAAGAGCGAAGAGCGAGAGGCGCGGGGGAGGGGGAGGGGCAACGGGTTCTGGACAAGGGTGAGTGGGTCGTCTTTTTTTCCCCTCGAGGCAGGGATGAACAAACATAGTCATTCAAACACAAGGCGCATTATTTTCAGTCACCTGGGCGTCCTCACGCTGTCGTTTTTACACATTGCAGCAGGTAGCTCCACGCGGCTTTGGATTGATGGGTGTCAGGCAACAGGGCCAGAGTGGCTCATCACACCGCCAGCGGTTGTCGCAGACAATGGCTCGATTTTCATGTATCGTAAAAGCAAAAACCATGGGTAATTCATCTTCCATTGGGTCCCTCTAGGCCCTCTGGCCAATAGCGGCCCGCTCAAACCATCCATCGCAGGACCATGACTCCGTCGCAGCAGGCTGTTCCACCACGGCTACTGACATCTACGAGGATTGCAGCACCCCCAGCTATCTCCAACGGGGCTAGTTCCTCGCTTCCGGTTCGTCACCTTGCTGCAAGGCTATCTACCTCACAATTTTAGCATCCACATACAAACTCCAGTTTCATCACGCCGAGCTTCCTAAACCACCGAGGCCAGCTCAGCCCTTCCGTCAAGTCCCCGCCCCTTGTAATACACCTGTCCAATCGCTGTGCAACCAAGAAATCCCTCTCTAGTCACAAACTCCTAATGGCCCTTTTCGCACGCCTTGCACGGCCAGGGTCGTGCCGCTTCGGTCTCTCTTCGTCCATCCCAAGACGATGCTTCGCCGATGCCGCATCCCACCCTTCAAATAAGATTCAAGTCTACGTATCAGCTTCTCAAGATCCGTTCCTTAACCTATCCGTTGAACATCACCTCCTTCAGCGAACACACGCCGACGCTACTATCCTTATCCTCTACACAAACTCACCTTGCATCGTCTTCGGCCGCAACCAGAACCCATGGATGGAGGTCAACCTGCCGCGCCTGGCCCAGATCAGAGACGACCCCTCGAGCATTGGATGGACCGGGGGACCCGTCCAGCTCATTCGACGCCGTTCTGGGGGTGGTGCAGTGTTCCACGACAGCGGAAATGTCAACTTCAGCGTCATCTGCCCACCCTCCGAATTTGACCGTGACAAGCACGCTAATATGGTTGTCCGCGCTCTGGCATCCATGGGAAAGCCGAACACGCGCGTCAATGAACGGCACGATATTGTTATGCATGTCCCCGAAGATCCCATAGGCACTTTCAAAATCTCGGGCTCGGCCTACAAGTTGACACGTCTGCGTTCACTGCATCATGGCACCTGTTTACTCCGCAGTCCTAACCTCAAAAACATCTCGGGATTGCTGCGTTCGCCCGCCGAGGCCTTTATCAAGACTCGGGGTGTTGACAGCGTGCGTAGTCCTGTGCGCAATGTTGACATTGACAATGCCGACTTTGAGGGAGCTGTTGTGGAAGAGTTCGGTCGGATGTACGGCAAGTTCGACATGAGATCAACGATTGATGAAAGCGCTCTGGATATCCTCAACATCCGCAAGGGTTACGATGAGCTTCGATCCAGGGACTGGATATACGGTCAGACACCAAAGTTTACCTTCTCAACGGCTCCTTATGAAGATGATCCCCGCGAGAGACCTACGTTTCCCTTCAATGTCAGTAAGACCTCCCTCAGAAAAGCTATCGCTTAGCTGCTAACATAACCGCGACAGCACCAGGTCCGCTTCGACTCGAAGCAAGGAGTGTTTGAGAGCTTCAACATCGACGGACATTCCTTGGACACGGCTGCCCTCAAGCCAACACGCCTTTACAATGTTCATGACTGGGAAACATACCTCGGCCAGTCCGGCATGAGTCGAGAAGGTGCTGCCGAAGTCGGGCCCTGGATGAATCAAGTTCTAGGCACCCAGTTTACCAGGCTTCAGCAATAGCCTGGAATAAACTCCCTTGCTCGAACACTCGTCATCACGTCCTTTCTTGCACACCACCACCGCCATCACCACTGTCGCCAAAGTCACCCTTCAAACCTACATGCGAGTGTCCAGGGTCCTGGGCTTTGGGATGCACTCTAGGCAGGGTTGCAAGGCCGTTACACACAATGTTCGTAAACCCAAGATACCAATCTCCCAGCCTTCTCAGTTGAGCCTCATGCACACCACGACTGCAGCGAGGCGTTACAGTTCAGGTTGTTTGGTAGAGATGGCGCCCCCTGTCTGATGATCGTCCCGACCTCTCCGGTCCAAGGAATGATGGAGCCTTACACCCAACCATCAGAGCCAAACCAAAGGCCAAGACATCACATGGCACATCACCCGACCCCTCCTGTCTCTTCATCATTCCCACGACCTCCAACATTTCATTCCTCTCCCATACTGAACCCCTAGTCTCTCAATGAATTTTCTCATCAATGCAACATGACCAGTCACAAAGGGAGGAACATGTGGCCGGAACTTCGGAGAGGGCTGACTAAACAAGTGTAGGATTTGCAAAGGGGTGAGCGAGCACTTTTAGTCAAGAAGAGGAAAAGATAGGGGGAGATAAGCAAGTACCGTGAATAGAACAACGAAAAGAAATAAAAATTACAAATACAGTCATCATCTTGGGCTTCAGAAGAGCCGCGTGTCGATATTGGTTGTGTGGACAATGGGGATGTTCAGCTCCGAAGCATGTATGTCAAACGATGATGTCGCGTACTTTGTTTCCCACAAAGGGCTTTCAAAATAAATTGGGAGTCAGGAGAGGGGGATGGTTGCAATCACATCGACCGGGGGCGAGCAAGAGTGTGTGCGAGTGTATGCGTGGATGGGTGGCATGGGGTTGGTAAAGAGTCGTTTGGTGTGCGATGTGAAGCCGGATTGCAATACCAATCCCCCGGGGCCTCACCCTCACCCTCACCCTCACCCTCACCCTCACCCTCACCCTCGAAACCTCGAAAATCATCATTGCAGAACACCACCTCCTCCCTATGTTAGCGTTCGCGCCATTCACTTTGCCATGTGTGTGCAAACGTCAACCCTCATATTCCCTGAGCCTCAACCTCGCGCCATTCTTCGGCCTTGGCGTCGGAGCCGTGGTGGTTGACAACGAGAAACCCTGGTCGCTGCAAAGTACCAGAGGCCACACACTCTATCATCGCCTTGATGTGATGTGACGTGAAACAACTCCCTCTCCATAGTCCCGGTAGTCGCGCATTGAGTCCACCCGCTAAGCCCACCCACACGCACACTCGCATGCCCCATCACATCGAAGGATCCCCAAACGCGGGCATGACGTGCAGCGCAGCCTCTCTCCCCCCCAGACTCGACCAGCAGCGGCCTGTCCATTCCAGACACTCGTCATCAGCACTCGAGTCCCAAGTCTCCCAACCGCCCGTGGCGCCGGGCAGCTCAGTCATCCTCCCTCACAGCCAGCCTCTTGTTCTTGAGCCTTTCCCCAAGCGACACCACCTCCTTCAGCTGTACAAGTTCGGTGGAACACGGCGGCTTCCGAGGGCAGCCCGCCGATTGGATGGTTGCGCAAGGCCGTCCCCTTTTAAAGGGAGATCAACGCTCTGGCGGGAGCGTGGTTCCGCGCCCGTTGGAGTTTGTCACCCGTGCCGCGCGACACATGCTGCTGCTAGCCTTCTCCGCATCTGCCCCGGATTTCCGCAGCAAGCCGAGAGACACCGATTTGCCCTGCTGCTTTCTTTTCTTTTTTGACTTCCCCTCCTCCCATCCTTCCCATCATGGATTTTCGTTCTGGGAAATCCCTGCAGATATTGGGGGGCTGCGCCCGTAATCATCGAGCACCTTGGCTTAGCTCAGGGGAGAATACATGTTGTGCGACCGTAGGCGTCAGCGTGGGCCCTTATCACAGTGGCGACACAGACAAAATTTTGCGTCATACGTTCCCAACAGTACCGTTTTGTATGTGTGTGTGTGTGTGTGTGTGTGTGTGTGTTGGAGTCGCGGTACCAAATATTGGGTACCGCTGAACGATCCCTGTTGCTTTCGGCCGTGAGCTTACTACGTCTGGGGCATACATCGGCTCTTCCCCCAGTTAATTGTCAGAAACTTCCAATCACCACGCGCGCACATGCTTGGTTGGGATGATACTTGGCGTGCAAGTCACCCACACAGTGCTTCCCTCTGTAGGACTGCTTGGATACGCAGTTCGTCTTCTATTTCCCGCCAACCCATTAGGGCGTGAACAAGCATGTGCGCCTGTATGTAACGCTGCAGGGACAAGAAGATGGCAGCAGGAATTCTAATTTGTGCAGGTTGTGGCAGTTTCCTGTTGCCCTCGCATTTCTTTGCCGCCGCTTCCGTTAGCAGCTCATTAACCATGAGGCCAGAAAAAAACAGGAGCATAAAAGGCCTAGACCATGCACTACGGCATATATTCTGGGGATGTGACGAATCATATTTTCTGCAGTTGCAGTGGTTAGCTGCGTGCTGTGGTGTGACGATGGATTACCACTTTGAGGTGCTATGAGAATAGGCGAGACCTGTTTAGAGCCGGAGGTCCAATGGGACTTGCAGGGAGTGAGAGGATTACACCAAGCCTCGGACGTCAAGGCCGTAAATGTGCAAATTTATGATACTGGTGCTTGCTTGGCTTATTTAAAAGTTGCCTGCCGGAAATGACAGGCATGATACCCTGTTCGACTGGATCCTGCATGACTATTATTCTGTGTCCAACCAACTACCCTACAGAACTCTCTGGCTTTTGGGGTGATGTAGTACTGGTAATGTTCTGACGCCCAACGACACACACAGAGTGGTCCATCGGCTTTCTTGGGGAGGGGAGGGGAAGCATGAGTCACGCCAGCGATCAGGTACAATGCGATGAGATAGCGGAGGCTGGACCGTCGCTTACGGCGGATCAGCGTTTCAAAAGCACAGCCCAAAAAAAACCACCCGCCCGATGCCGCTGTCAGGTTGTGCACGGTCTGCATTTGCATTGATGGGGAGGTTCAGGGTAGGGGAGGGAGGGAGGGGGAGGATTGCGCAAAAACCCGTCAAGTTGCTGTCTGTTTAATTGGAAAGGGGACTCGAATCATGGCAGGGTCGCGCGTGCGGGCTCCCAGTGCTCCCGCGCAATCACCGCCACCAGTCCTTGATTGGACTGGATGCCATCGCTGGTAGTCCTTTCAGTGAGGTTCCGCCACGTTGAATGCAGGAACTTGGATTGCATGCCAGGCTCTGATGCAGCACCAGACACGTCGAGCCAGACCACGGGGCGGCGTGCTATGCGTTACCGCGAGACCCTTGCTGCAGAGATCTATCCACAGCACCGTGCTGGAGAGCGGGCAATTATTTGCATCTCAAAGTACGTAGAGGCTCCTCCGCCTTGTCCGGACACGATGACGACAAAGGGGACCACCTAAGTGGCCAGGGTGTTGAAAATGATGCTTTTTGCCCCGCCAATTTGATTCGCAAGGGAACAAGAGTTGGTCCGTGGTTTCGATCGCCCTGTGTGACTGGAAGGAGGGAGGAACGCACAGGCTCAGACTGGGATGAAGGGTGCGGGCAGGCGACGGGGCCTTCTAGCTGATCCACTTGAGTTGTGAAGTTGGAGCGGGCGATACTCCACCCAGTCCGGCACATTGCGCATTAGCCGCTAGTCGGCTCCCCAAGTGAAAATATTGAGCGATTGTGTGAATTATGTGGCGCTGAGGCACGGTCATCATGATGAGGGACCCGAAGACGAGAAGATTGGTTGAGATCATCACTACGCATCGATATGTGTCGTGTATGCGGCCATAGTGGCATTTTAAGCCTCAGTCATACCATCGCTTTGGAATCTGAGCTGTTTCGTTCATCTGTAATGCAGCGTTGGCAGTTTTGCTTGTATTGGCTCGATCGCTACGACGTCATGCGATACAGCGCAATGAGAGTCGAAAACGGACTGAGACCACGACGGCGGCGGAGATCCGGCACCCGCAGCGGGGCCAAGGGCATTGTTCGATGGTAACTGTGACAAGGCCTTGGAGTCTGATTTGCTTGGTATAATGATGCTGTGGACAGCAAACTCCAGCCTTGAGGGAGCGAACATTTTCAGGTAGCTAGCACTCATGATTATGGCTACGGCTTATAAAAATGAGGTGGGCACACATAATCGAACCGGGTGATTTCATGGTTGGTCCACGGTGACCGACAAGAGGCGCAGAGTCGTTCGGGGACGGCCCAGGGGGCGATGGGGAATACAGCTTCCTGACAGAATCGATGGCGCCTCTCTCTAGCCACTCCGCCGATCTCAAGGTGAGCTGGTTGAACTGTCCAGTGCCTCTCTGCGGAATCATGTCAAGGGGTGGACCCACCGAAAGCGGGTCGGTCGCCCACGATTGGCTCACGAGGGCGCAAAGGGCAAGCCCTGCTCGGTGCTCCGCTTAGAATCCGAGCCGGACCGGTTGAGCAGGAGCGTCACTGGCCAAGCAGGTTCTTATCGCAAAGAACTTCAGCGTTTGGCCGGTAGCAACTCGTCGGTCGGGAACAGCAGGAATTGTCTCTTAGACTGAGGCTTAAGATATGCGGTTCAGTGGCAGATTTGCTTCTTGGACATTTTGTATTGGGGCGTGAGGTTGAGCCTGTAGTCTCCATATGGTGGTAATCGAGGATCAAGACACATGGCGGTGACGTATTCGGCACGTTTGGCCGTGTTTCGGATAACAGTAGATAGTCGCATGTGTAAGCGCATGATGTTTTTCGTGATACGGGGTTTATCAAACTGCGAGGCATAAGGCCAAGGCCCATCAGCAAGTAAGAATAATGGCGAGATCCTGATGTGTGTGGTGTGTGCTTTTGGATGATCGAGCAAGAGACGCGTAAAGTTGTAAGGTTGCTACTATGCCATGCATTAGGATGAAACGGACAGAAAGTCGGCACCTACAGCGACAGAGGAAGACGAAAATTGTCTCGTGCAGCCCGCATCTGCCATTCGGTTGAATTTCGGAAATGACACTAGGGCCGGAGAGGATGGAGCGGTCTCTGTTTCAAGCAAGCTGAGCACCAAAACGGAAGTCTAAGGCGAGGGAGGCCGTTGGCAAAAATCAGTGTGGCGTTGCGCAAGTCAGTTAGCACACGGATGGTTGCACTTGATTCGGGGAGTGGCCATTGGCCGACGTGTCTTTGCTGCTGGACAGTGACATGATTCTGGACGGTTTTTTTTTCCCTTTCCACATGCCGTGGTGTGCGTCTCCGCTTTGCTTGAGACTACTGTTGGGCTGGGCCATGACCGGCGTGTCTTTGAAAGCTGACGATGGGCCAAGTTCGGTGTTTCTGGGATGGGCTGGGCATTTCTCGGCTGGCGTGTGGCGTGGGAGGAGCGAAAGAGGCCAGACCGGCGGGGATCGGACGCAGGTCTTGCCAGGCTGCATGCCCCAGGGAGGAAAGGGCAGTTGGCAGGTGGTGTAGGGACCGAGAGTCCTGAGCACAGACACCGCATGAGTGGATAAGATTGAGAGCAATGGCTCCTGACTGGATCAGCGAGTCGTGCGAATCGACGCCATCGCGCATTATCAACAGCACTACCGGTACTTTACTCCATGTAATACCACGATGGACTGTGGATGTATACAGCAAGCTCACCGCGACCCAACAGAAGATGATACAATACATAAAAAAAAAAAAAACCAACCAAGGGAAGGAGCACGCCAGGGGTAATAGCCAGACCTGAAGCTTGACAACCCCATTCGAACTGGCATTGTTTGATCACCATGGGAGGGGAAAAAAAACTGGCTCCTGGCCACTCTCCCACCCCAGTGCAGACGGGCCAATTGTCTAGGACAGTTGGACACAAGGTCAAACTCTATATTTTTCTGCAGCCGCGTGGGGAGCCAGTTTGAATTGTCGTGCGTCGGCCGCCATCGCCTCTTGATTGATTCATTTATTTGAATTCCTGGATCCTGGCATCCCTTGGACCCCGAGTTCCCAACAGTCAATGTGTCAAAGCACAGGAAGATCTGTGCTTGAAGCCGAGTGACAATGCCACCATTTGGCAATACTTGACCCACTGCTCAGGCACGCGAGCATTTCCATAACACGCGCGACCCTGAGGCAGAAGGAAGTAATCTTGTGAAAGTCGCATGGCTGGACTGCAATCGAGGGACTTGGCATGTCCAAACGAGTTCCCTGTTGATGCTGTGCTGGAACGGTCGGGCGCTATTGCCTAGTTCTAATATGATGGTTCCCCAATGGAAGCTCGATCAATCCAAAAAACCGGGCGCGTTTTGGACAGCATCTGTATCCACAGTGAGATCTGCCTGTTTGTCCTTTGCGCGTGTTAGCCGACTCAGATGGAGGCCGAAGTAGCTGACGGATCAGATCTAGTCAACGCTCAAAAAAGGAAAATGTTGAAAAAGAAAAAAAAAAAGCATCCTATGAACATGTCATATCTTATCAGTACATGATGCGGGCGTCATGAAACCCCAAGAATAACGGGAACTGGCCTCTCCATTTTCTGTTAGCGACGAGAAACCCCAGCAAAAAAAGAAAAAAAAAGGTAATCCACAGCATGGCGCCAATTGGCCTATTTCACCAACACAGCACAAGACATCACCTCCCTGCAATTTGATCAAGCCATTCTCAGATTCAGGAACATACTGCTGTATTCTTGGACAGTAAGCAAGACACTGTATAGCGATGAGATGGGGTTGATTGATTAACATCGAGGATGCCTCAATGGACCGCCCCTGTCAATGGGCCAGTTCGGCGATTCAGAATGATACTTGGTCGATTATTGGCTATCATGTAAATAAAGTGGAGGACACGTGAGAAAATGACCAAATTGGGAATAATATCCATTCAGAGGGCCCGTCTATTGAGGTATCTTTGACGTTAGCAAGTTTTACTGCTCTGCAGGGAGCATAGGAGCAGTCTAGGGTCACGGCGGAAGCATGGGCTGAGGGCAGACGAGCATGGGGGATTGACAAGGATTTGCGGGAGTGTTACAGTATGACAGTGGAATGTTGCCGCTGCCGCTGCCGCTGCCGTGGTTGTATTTGCATGGACGTTTAACAAGGATACGGGCAGGAGTGGAAGACTGGGAGGTACAAAGACTGTAGCAAACATACTTTGGACCATGCAGCATTGCGAGAATCGCCACAGTCTGGATCACAGTGTCCCTGAAGCTAGTGCTTGGCTAGCTAAGTCGTGTTAGCCACAGCGAGTCTCCACAGCGCCCTCGCGATTGCACCCAGTGGAGACCCAAAAAAGGTCGTTGGGATAAGGAGGAGGCTCGACGTTGGCTGTGAGAGATCTGGTGCCGGCGACGTTCGGGTACGGGCGGATATCTCGCAAATTGCCATGACAGCGTGTGCACCTTTCTGCGCACTGCATGTCTGAAAGCGGTTGGTGTCACACCCACTGAATCGACGCAACAATGATTGCTAGAATCCGAAAGGGTCTTCATCGCCAAGGATTGCTGGGATCAACTGGAAGCGTTCTGGGCTGTAACACTTGAGCAACAGGTGGGCAGTGGGGTGGGAGGGAGAGAAAAATGCGACGCCGTAGCAAACTTGGATATTGGATGGCAAGGAGCTGACATTCAACAACTCAACGTATTGCAGCCCGCGAATGAGCCGCGATCGCGTAGTCAAACTCAGCTGCCTGTCCGCATCTATCTCTTATCAGTGTTTCTCTCCTCTTCTCAATCATCTGGGAGACAACAGATCAATGCGTCACCGTTTGGGTGGCGAGTGGATTCTGGACCCGACCAGGCAAGGAGTGACGGGAGATAAAAGTTCACACAGTGCCAAAACGCGCATAACGACACTGTATTTATACCCCGGACCCTGTACCCACTTCAACCTCATCATCTTGTTTCCCATTCCAACCCTTTTCCTCAACCATGTACGTACAGTACAGTACAGGGACGAACATTTTCGACCACACACAATTTCCCCCCCCTTCCCTCTCTCTTCTCTACCGCACACCTACTTTATTTGCAAATACCTCCCGCACTCCGCCACCACACACGCCCTCCCTTCTCAACTGTCCCCACACCTCCCTCTAGTCCATTGACTGTCTCGCCCCTCGCCAGCAGAAAACCCCCTTTGGTCAATCGCCTCGCCCTTGTCTACGCTACCGCACTGTAAGGTACCACCACCGGCGTGCACACCCTGGTCCAAAAACACCACCGCTGCAGGCGACCCCAAGGCGAACCCACCAAGGCCCAGCGTCGAGAGCCCACCAGCGGAACCCACCACAACCTACCAACCCCCTTGTCGCCCGATTCCTCTTTTGTCCGCGCTGTCGGCCGTGAACGCACGAACGAACCCTCGTTCGCTCGCTCCGCTGCCACACCACGCCCCATCCACGCCCACAGTCCCTCGACACTCCCCACTTCCAATCATCACTAACCGGGAGCCCAGCCCGCCAGCTAAATCCCCCCCAAAAAACACACGACCTCGCCTTCAAACTTTGCTCCACTTCCTTGCTGTTCATCACGTCCTTGAACTTCTCTCTACTCCTCACCTCGACTTGTTGTTTACTCCTTGCCCTTTGGCATTCGTCCCCCTTGACTAGACTGGCCTCTCTCGGAACAATGGCACTATAGACGTCCTGTCACCGCTGCCGTGACCGCATCGCCCTCCAGGCTCTCCCTTCCAGCATGTCGATTCGGCCGACGTCGCCACCCCGAACTCGTTCATCATGGATTCTTCTCAACATCACCACCACCACCTCCAACACCCTCGACACCACAAGTCGCTTTCTCAGCAGCAGTCGTCTTCATCCCTTTCGTTGACGGCGCGGCCCACTCCGCCGCTGCACACTCACCTCCCTCCCTCCACCTCGCTGCCTCCGAGATCCGCCAACAGCACACCGATGTCTTCGCCAGGCCTCTTCAGCCCCTTGGGCTCTCGACAAAATCTTGCTACCTCCGTTTCCGAGTCGAATACCCCCAGCATGGCGAGCCCGCTGTTGCACCCGTTACAGATGCACAAAGTGAGAGAGTAAGTCGATACATGTCTGCTTGAGGCCCTTGCAGTTCTTCAGCAAGGGTAACTGCTTTTGATACTTACCAATACCTCCAGAACACACAAGGCTCTGATTGATTCGGATACAATCACCGGCCGCAAGACGATCAACCAATATCAAGTCATCGAGGAGATTGGTCGTGGAATGCACGGCAAGGTTAAACTGGCTCGAAACATGGAGACGGGTGAGAATGTGGCCATCAAAATCATTCCTCGGTTTTCCAAGAAGCGACGGCTGGGCAAGGTCACTGCCAAATCACCCCAGGACAAGACCAAGAAGGAGATTGCCATTTTGAAGAAGATTCGACATGATAACGTTGTGGCGCTCCTCGAAGTCATCGATGACCCCGAATTGAAAAAGATATACATGGTCCTCGAGCATGTCGAACTGGGCGAGGTTGTGTGGCGCAAAAAGGGTCTTCCCCACATCTGCCAGTTTGAACGACGGCGGATAGAGCGCGAGATGCGAGGCGAGCCGCCGACCCCCGAAGAAGAGAGATATGAACAGATCCTTGAACGACGCCAGGCCCTGAAGCAACTCAAACGCGCCAAGATGGCGCAGGCTTACAACGGCCAAGTTGACTATTGGAGCGTCGAGCACGGTGCTGCCGACGATCACAGCAGCTTGGACAGCCACTCTCGGATTCCGTCACGGGAAGATTTCGCCATCAGCGATGACCCATTATCCCGTCCTGTGTCGCGCCAGGAGACACGGCCTGATCCCCCACGTCACTTTCGGTCTCGGTCCACCATTTCGTCCACAAGGGCCGTTGATGACGACGATCTTATCCCTTGGGACGACGAGTTTGATGCCTGTGGCCCTCTCAGGTCGAACCACACCTCGAGCGTCGCTCTTGACGGAACCATGTACGGTGCGTATGCTGATGACGGCTTCCGTGCTCGCTCAGGTAGTATGGCCGATTCTATAATTTCTCACATGTCGTCGCTCGACTTCAACCCGCAACAGGTACACGATCCTTTCTCTGATGACTTTTCATATGTCCCGTGCTTCACTTTCGACCAGGCACGGTCCACGTTTCGAGACACGGTTCTGGGACTAGAATATCTGCATTACCAAGGCGTTGTCCACCGAGATATCAAGCCCGCCAATCTCCTCTGGAGTAAAAACCACAGGGTCAAAATTTCCGACTTTGGCGTTTCCTACTTCGGTCGGCCTATTCGTGACGGTGAATATGATGAAACGGTGTCTGAGTCTGAAGCTAAGGATTTTGACGACGACCTCGAGCTCGCCAAGACTGTTGGAACGCCAGCCTTTTTCGCTCCGGAGTTGTGTTACACCGACATCGACGGGGAACAGCCCAAGGTATCTGAGCAGATTGATGTGTGGTCACTTGGCGTGACGCTCTACTGCCTCATCTACGCACGAATCCCATTCCTGGCAGAAGACGAGTTTCAAATGTTCCGCAAGATCGCAACTGAGGAAGTGTACATTCCTCGGCGCCGTCTCAAGCCCGTGCATCCTTCGACTTCACCTACAGTCACGTCCCTGTACAAGCGACAAAATATGCACCCGTACCGCGATGATAACGATCTTGAATACGAAGAAGTTGATAATTTGCTACTTGATCTCTTGCGCCAGATGCTCACCAAAAACCCCGATAGGCGGATCAGGCTTCGCGATATCAAAAGACATCCGTGGGTAGTACAGGATCTTGCAAACCCCATCTCATGGATAGATGACACGGATCCTGCGAGGCCGTCTTTAGGCCGAAGGATTCAGGTCGATGAGAGGGAGATGTCATCGGCGGTGGTACCGCTCACTTTCCTTGAACGTGCTCGTTCCGTTGTCAAGAAGGCCGTTGGCAAAGTAATGCATCCCTTGGTGGAGCGAAGCGACAGTAAGACACGCCGACGGGCAACCAGCAGTGCGGCTAGTGACGCGGGTGATAGCATGTATAACAACGTGCCCCCCACACCCCAGCAGAATCCTCGAGACCACCGGCGAAAGAGCCTCCGCGCCGACGACTATTTCGCGAACGCCATCCGCGATGCTAGCTCAGCTTCGGAACATCCCCTCTCGATCAGTCAGACAGTCAGCAATCACCCGGAATCCGTAGTTTACGACCCCTTGGCGACCGTGCTGCCCCCAGCCGACACCCCTCGAGGACACTCACACGCGCAAAGTGAGACAACAGAATCCTCCCAGGAACCCGAGAGGACCGGCTCTCCGGCTACCCTGTGGCCATTCCACCGTCACGCCCACAGCTATGGCCACAACCACTTCCGGCCAACCACAAACTGGCTGCATCTTGCCCCCGCATTACCTATCTCGCGTACAACTCCCACAACGCCTTTCCTTCCTCCTCAGGGGGATGGCCCAGAGGATTTGGACCGTAAACCTCGAGTTATGGATTTGGGAATTGACGAAAATTCTCGTGCTCGTTCTGTCGACCGAGGTCTTTTCGCTGCTGCCGACAAGCGGGCTGGACCTAAGGTGGCTTTGAATACAGCAGTGGTGTCTGGAAGGCCTTCACGCCACAGGAGGCCCATCAAATCGGTTGATCTGGGTTCCAGGTACATGGAGGAGGTCTTGGGATCGCCTTTGGCCTCATCTCTGAAATCGGTTGCAGAATATCAACACAACCAGCCGCAATCTGATCCCAACTTCTATGGTCGACCACTGCCAATATTGGAAGTGCGACCTCGTACAGCGCATCGTGTGGAAAGCACACCCGACACCCGATCATCGCTTGGAAGCTACGAAACTGGTAGCAGACTCCAATCCAGGACCAATACTGACCCTGTCTCTGTTCCTCGTCCCTTGTCTCCATATGCCGATGACTGGACACGGAACCAGGCTGCACCATCGCGAGGAGATACAATGACAACCTCAAAGTCATCGAGCACGGAGTCCATGGAGGGCTTTGGTACACCTCTTACCAGCCCTAGTGAACTTACAAGTCCTATATCAGCATTGCCGTCGACGAGCGCCTCGGAGCGGATGCTCGCCTTCCAGTCAGATCCGTCTTTGCCTGCCTTGCTGAGTGGCGCTAGCTCTGTATCCGCCGACATGGAGGCCGAGCTGCTCGGTAAGCCTGGTATTGTTAACGCCAGGCCTGCGCTGCTCGAAACCACCGACTCCCTTACGCCGCCTGCCATGAACAAGGAGCCCACCAACGGGTTTCCTATTGATGGTGTGTTTGTAAACCCTCCCGCCATGGACAGTGGCTCTCTTGCTCTCCATCTGGAAGGGAGCGGATCTCGAGACTCGATAACAAGCACACCTGTAGTACGACCTGTTGATGATGACGAGGACGAAGAAGGCAGTGACGACGGCATCCTGCTCATGGCCAAATCAAAGAAGAAGGCTATGCCACCTGCGGCTGATAGGCTTCCACGGCCTGCGGCTTTTAACCCGCGGCGACGTGATACCAACATCAGCATCGCCAGTACGGAGACAGCTAAAAAAGTTTCGGTACACGGCGACGAGGGGACGTCGCATTTTGAACAATGATACCCACCCCACTTTTTATTTTGTTCCGTCTTTTGAGATTACGCTCAGGAACTTTTCTTTATATATTATATCAGAATTCAGATCAGCGATGAAGGGCTCTCGTGGGTTTCTTGTTCTTTTTTAGGACGATTGGAGCGTTATCCATATTATGCGTGTTACACTAGACTACCTTTTTTTTTTTTTTTTCTCTGTTGGGGTGTGGAGGGGATTTTCCTATATTCCTATTCCCTCCCCCCCCTTTTTGTGTCGTTCGACGGGCGGCTTTTTCATTACACCGAGAGCATGGAATCAACACCAAGGGAGCTTGTTCAGGAGAACAACGAATGGATGAGGGAAATGAGATGATGATGGTTATGAGAACTGGATGTTGGGTGACGGAGAGTTGGGCTTTGGGTACAATGTTGTCATGGATGATAGTCATGACCAGTGCATACGGTCAACTCGTACAAAGGCTGTTTTAGGCGATAAACAGGCCTGGCAAGCAGTGGAATTTGACTGGGCGAGGGCCCCAGCCTGCATATACGGAAGTATAGTTTATTGGTCTGGTTTCTGTGCTATCTATCAAATTAAACTGCCCAAGGGGACATATATATAAGGGAGGCTGTCTTGTTGTTTCTTTGATGGGACGTAAAGGGCAAGCTCTATATTGAGCGCACCAAAGGAGCATTTGCATAGGAACATGGGAGGAGCAGCGATGTTTTTTGTTCATATTCTGCCAAGAAGATAACGTTCAGTACCGTCTTGCTGACACCATGGAGTGCTCTCGTTTTGCCTGCACGTGCACAATTTATGGAATAGATGCAAGGAGAATCCTTGCTCGTGTACGGGCACTATGAATAACTAGGAGAAGTCAGATGTTTTAAATGCTGGCTATGTCATGGTACAGTGGCTTCAATTGGAAATGAACTTGTTTCACCCATTACTTGCTGATATCTGTCTATTTTCGTTGAGCTTGTTGGTAACTTTGGTTAAATGTTGGATGGATAATAAGGAACCGTCTCCAGTACCCTAACCAGCGCCAGCACCTACTTCGCATTGACTAGTGTTAGAGAGAATACCATCGTTGTATTTACCTGTAGTTTGGCAAGGAAGTACTTCCGCCTTTGTCTCAGCGCCAATTGCAACAATTAGCTGGGAAGGATTGCCATCTTGGTCACTGATTTGGTCGAGCAGCGCATCAAATGACTGCTGTCGGCAGCCGGAGAGGTAATTTTGAAAGGGATACTTAATTGAAATGGTGCCAGTATTGATTGAGTGGGTGTAGACATAAAGATGCCTTTATTCGCTATGATGTTCTGTTGTGGTAGTTATCATAGCACATCCTAATACTTGCCGTGCATTATCTTAAGCGTCCTTCTTTTGCAAGCCACTCTGTAATCTGCCAAATGGCCACATCTTTAACATGATGTACCTGATCCAGCCGTCACCCAACATCTCCATAAGCCACATTTGGCGTACCATAGTCCCTATCTTCAGCGTCTCCCTTGTCCCGAAGACTCTCCATGGTCCAATGCTCCAGCCCTTTCCTCTCAGGGCTTCTGTCACAACCTGCTTGGAATATTCTTCGGCAGTCATTCGCTTGCCGCTTCCGGCTTGTTGCCCTACTTCACGCATGCTGTCGAACAGGCTGTTCTGGGGCCATGGCTCCGCGACACCACTCTGGCCTTTACTGCTTACAAATGATGTCACGACATTCAGAACCCGGACATTGAGATACGCCAGCTCGGTGGAAAGCGTGCGGGAGTAACACGTAAGAGCTGCCTTGGACATGGCGTAAACACCCTTGAACGGATATCCGATAATTCCCGAGTAGGAAGAGATATTGACAATGAGACCTTCTGAGGCTAGGAGCAAAGGCATCATCTTGTTAGTGAGAACCATGACAGATATGACGTTGGTTTCGAAAACGTCGCGCACGCGTTTTGGGTCCGAGTCAGTGAGAGGCATGACATATCGGACACCGCTGTAAACATTCAGAAAATTGTGCTCGCTTGAAGTGATTGTTTTGGGACCTCACGCATTATTCACTAGAATGTCTAGTTTTCCTCCAGTGATTTTCTCGACTTGCACTTTTGCAGCGTTTATACTATTCTCGTCATTGACGTCAAGCTGGACCGTGGTTAAGCCCATAGCAGCGAGTTCAGCCAGGGCCTCAGGCCTGCGAGCTGTAGCAATTACATGGCAGTCTGTTGGTTCATAAAGTGTAAGGCTTGGAAGGAAGCTGGGGTTGCAAAAGGGTTACACAAGAAACTTACTACGCGAATGGAACTCTTGCGCTAGAGCGCAGCCAATGCCACCGGGCGAGCAGCTATTTGACGTCAGAACCACCGCATCGAGCGTTTATGAAGATTGGAGCGAGCGAACCGACCCTGTGATGAGAACCGATTTCCTTGATTGCTGAGGGCTCATATTCGAATGCCTGTGAAAAAGGTGTGTCCTTGTTGAGGTTGAGGTGGTGGAGACCCAACCTCGGCTCAAGCGGTACCACCGAAATGGACGGATTAATAACGGTCCGAGATTCAATTGATGTTACATACTTATCAGCGGGGTAGCTCTGTCCTCGGAACTTCTCCATGGAGCAGCCTTTTCAGATTTGTGGAAGGACAGGGACGATCATTTAGGCAGTAAGTGATACACGATAGTTTAGAGGCGCAAGGGCAACTTTCTTTACCCCTATGTTCTCAGTCCGAGCGACAGTTTTCGCATCACCTTGTGTACCAAAATTGCTGACAGACTGAACAATATGAGTCAAAGCATTCCCATGAAATTTATAAACGGATGATAGGGTCTTAACAAATAACGGCAGGTGGAAAATTCCGCCATCGTTACACTCAAAGCCTGCTCCAAGCCCAGGGCAGTTTGCTCGTCACATGGGCATTCCTGCCTCTCCAACCGCTCAGCTCCGAAAGGTCGCGTACGGGCCATGGGTGAGGATCTACAAAGTCGGCTGGAACTTGTCCAAACTTCCATCTCCATAGATCCTGCAATTCCGTGTCGAGTTTGCCCTCCAGCAAGTCGGCTACGTAACTGCCGATGATGGGCAAAAATTTGAAACCGTGAAAAGAGCCAGCGGTGGCAATGTAGAGGTTTTTAGTGCCTGGGTAAGGACAAATTCTAAAATGGAGATCGGGAGCCATGCCATCCCTAGAGGCCTTGTCAATACCTTACTATTTTTTGTATGTAATGGATAGAATATTTCTGAAGAGATTCATCCATACTTACCAGCAAAGCTTTGTGGATATGAACGGGCGCTTTGCTAACTCTGGGAAAATGTCCCCAAGAAACTGTCTCAATTCTTCCTCTAATTCTGTTGGGCAGCCGTCATCCGGATGATCTCCGAGCGAATGAAGGGTGGAAGCGCCAGAAAACTTTTTGTTTGCGTAATTGCTCACCAATCGGGAGCTGCAAACTTTGATCATGTTATTCTCATCCGCAGGGAAGATAATGCCTGCAGTGGGTGGAAATGTTAGGTCCTGCAGCACCTGACTAAAATTAAAAGGAGTATCAAAAAGTACACAAACCTTGCTCAAAATCTTCAATGACTGGGAAATGACGATAGTTTTCAGCTTCGTCGGGTGAGAGCTGAATGACACAAATGGCTGATGTTTGAGCGACAACTTCGGCGTTTGCACCATTTACTAGGGCTGCGAGGTTGGCGCCAGTAGCTAAAATTACAAGGTCCGTCTGATGGATTTCGTCGTTGGCTGCGATTGCGCCTCCACAGGACCCGTCTTGATTGTACCACAGTTTCGTTGCGTGCCCCGCATCTCCTGTAATATATTTGACACCCATTTCTTGAGCCGCATTTGCCATGTGCAACAACGCTTGACCAGAGGGAACCTGTAATGGACATCATATTAAGCCCTCATGTCACATTGCGAATAGGCTCAATCTTACCCATCCAGAGGCTGGGCTGAATAAATTAGTCCAGTCAGGAAACTCTCCCGTCAATACGGGCCATTTCTGTCGAAGTTGATCGACAGACATGTATTCGATGTCTTCTTTGTTGATCCTTTTTGCCATCTGTCGTGTATTTTCCAACCACCCCCTTGTTTTTTCGTGTCCTGACATTATCCACCCCGTTTCATGAAAGAGACCAGAGAAAATTGAAGTTGGATCCTTCCAGATGGCCATGGCCTCGAGTGCGAGCTTGGCAAGAAGGGGATTAGGGTAGCCGGCCCGGATGATCTTGTTTAAATCAGTTGCAGCAGAATCTTTGGAAGGAGCCTCAAAACGATCAACAACAGTGACGTTTTGATACCCTCTGAGAGCTAGGTGGTAAGCAGTCGATGTTCCAAAGACACCTCCGCCGATTATGAGGACTGATGGTTTACTCATGTTGACAATGTATCTGGCTCGGCTGTTGATAATGATATGGCTGGCTCTCGGGTCTGGAAAGTAATGGTTGCTGCAATGCTTCCTTAGAAAGGTATTTTTGCGTGGCTATTTATATTTGAATATCTAGGTGATTTCATCGTATGACTTCATTCGTTCAAGCCTAATGAGGGAGTCCTTCCCGATCACATTGCCGCGACTGATTTCGAAATGGAGACCAGTAGTGGAGGCACGTAGTGGGGATAACACTGAGCTGGCCAATTCAAATGGGGGATAGTCTGCATTGCCGTCTCTCATCAAGTGTTCTGATATCACAACTGATGTCAGAGCTGCTTTTCCTCACCACCATTGAAGGGTATACTATGGAAAAAGTGGACCATTTCCCCAAAGGGACCAATAGAATAAATACAAGAAAATCGGCCTTGAGAGCGTTGACAGCCGACATAGGGCTGCCGAAATTTTCGGCATAGTGAGCATTAGCGACCGAATTCAGAGACTTATTAAAACCTTACTCGGTTCTGGCTGCATTCTGACCGCACCGCAGTTGCCCTGCTGCTTGTGTCATACCAAGCTGTATGTATGCCCAGTGGCGAGTGAATTTATGCTCGGTTTAGCACACATTGATGGCCGAATTATTTTGAAGAGGATATGATAGGAGATAAAAGAGAAACCAAAATGATGTCAGAATATTTTCTGCTTATTCATTAACCCCCCACCACGTTATATGATAAAGCTACCGTATGGACTCAACAAATTCGTCATCCTTAGCACGCTTCGCTTGGCGTGGCGTTTGAACCACGCTAAGGATGATGAATTTGTTGAGTTCTTGTGGTAGTAGCGCCCTGAGGCAACTAAGGAAGATGGTGAACATCTGAATCTTTGTGTGTCATTTGTACTGGGACTTATACGCTGGACCCAAAGCCGAAAGTAAAAATGTTTGCTCGCCTGATGTCAAGCATTACCGGTAGTTAGCCATACTCAGCCAATAGTGACTATATTGACGCAAGCGTACGCTGCAAATTTTGACTTGATAAATAACGTAGTGTACGAGCGATTTAGTAGATCGGTTGGTTACCATAGCTGCCGTTTGAGTGCATGCGGCGGGTGGTGGATTTGGTATTGCATGATCGGTTATTCGTTTTGTCAGGGGGCTAAGCTAAGCCAGACCTTCTCGTTTGAGCATCAGTTATTGTCTGCACTTGTCAAAGCAGCATAGCTATGTATGTTTGCAAACATTTTGTTTTACTGTATGAAGTGCTTTTACTTTTCAAAGAAACCCCCTTTTCTACCCTGTGCGTGTGCGAAGACGGGCTGTGACAGCTGTCGCTGTAGCAGCTGTTGTGGCGGTCATAAGCCCCCAGAAAGTGAATAGTTTTCGTAGAGAGTAAAGCCAACAACAAAGTGGTCACCTATTTTCTTGATCAGGGCTGGGTGGCCGAGTGGTTAAGGCGTTAGACTTAAGATTTTCTTTCTAATCACGCAAGTGTCGTGGGTTCGAACCCCACCCCAGTCAACATATTTGAAACTCTTTTTTTTTGCCAATCTTCTCTCTTTCCATTCCCTTTTTCTTTCTTTATTGCCTACTTTCATGCATGCAAAGTGATCAACCGGAGCCGTTTAATGCATGCAAGCTTTTCTTTAATATACTAATTGAGACGAGCGAGTAATCGCGGTGACTGCGATTCCTGTTAGGCCTCATACACTTCATCCTCTGTTATTCCTCCAAGATCCAGTTAACGTTCCAACATAACCTTTTGTATAATGCTATATGGTAAAAAATAACCAAGCCGAAATTTCTCTTGTTGGAACAGAAACTGCTGTTTCAACATTATGACACATATGAAATATCCATAGCCTTCAAACATGAAAGAAGATGGTACCTTTTGGGATACCGTTTGGCAAAACAAATACTGGGCAAGCGATGAATCTGTAGGTCCTGCAGTCCTGCAGTATCTCCTGTGACATAGAAGAGTTGGAAAGCTTTTTTACACATACATCCATATGATGCTGAAAGGGTGTCAGGTGGTGACCCGTGACCTGGGTAGGCTCTTAAGGCCTATCGGTGGTCACAAGTAGCAAACGAAGCATCCTTCCTTCTACATCCACTAAGAACCCTACATTTTCGTATCATCATACTCCGAATCGGCCTTTTTCGCAACAGACCAGCGTTAATAATATCAGCAACAAAGCCCCAGTGATACAGATCTGTGCCATATAGACCCTAATATCCCGTGTTACTCCTAACCGAGGCACAGGCAGACCTTTTGGCGTACCGGCCAGAGCCTACCTCCCCATTTCACGCATTGCACAGCCCCCCTTCGTTTCAAGGAATAGAGAGATGAAGACTTGAAATTGGTCGACTTTGCTCTATGGTGATGAGTTGGTTGACAATTAGTCTGAAATGTTCATAGATCGCAGTAATCTTCTCTGAAGAAACGAATTGAGCATTGTACTTCATCATAATTGTTATCTTCCCTTCATCTCCAGGAATACACTGAATGACGAGTGGATAAATTTCATAGTTGTTATCCTCAGCATTTTCAATGAGATGAAATATGGATTTGGAGCCTGCTTCAATTTCGAGTCTCCTCACAGGCGGTTGGACAATAAACATGTGCCGGAGATCACACGCTTCTCGGGCTGAATCGCTGAGCGTGGAGATATTCTGCAAACCAGCCTGCCCAAAGGGAATCATGGCATTTGCTTGCTCTTGCACACTGATTAAGAAATGTTTAATGGTTTGAGACACATCTATGCGAATGCGAACGGGGACGTAAGAATGTGTTGGTCCGATGATTTCTTGTATATGTGGAATAGGTGCATTGCGTCCGGATAGAAGACACCCGAAAACGACATCATTGACCCCTAGATTTTTAGCCACGAGGAGTGACCAGGCAGCTCGCAAGATGTTTGATAAAGTTACACCAGCGCTCTGGTATTTGGGTATATGAAATTCCTCAATAAATCGCTTTGAAGATCTGCGCTCACATAATTTGATGTGGGTGTCGGGAAATTCGGACTTTGTTGCTCCCTCAAGCTGCATTCGCCAGAAGTGTTGCATAGCATCTGCATTAGATGATTTTGCATAATTGATAAAGTTTTGGAAAGGAATCGGTTCAGAAATCTCTTGATCAGTGAACGACTTCTGAAGAATGTTGAATATCAGGCCAAGTGAAAATCCATCATAAACAGAGTGGTGGAGATCCCAGATTAGATAGTTCCGATGTTGTGCAGAAGCGAAAGTGAAGAGAGAAAGAGGAGTCCCGTAGCTTATATTGGCTCGAGGCAATTCCAGGACATCAACAAGAGGGAATCCCTGAATCTCTCGCCAAGTAGGCTTTTCATCCAAGATCACTTGCATAGGGCCGTGCTTGGACATGATAATACGCGTGCGCAGTATAGAACATAGAGAAACTGTGGTTGCCAACGCCGATTTGAACCGAGCGAGACTAACGCCTTCACAAAGCTCGAGAACATATCGTGTAAAGTGACAACCTGGCTGTCTTATTGCATATTCCATGAGGCTCTCCTGTATAGGAGTACATCGGAAAGCATCCTGTATACAATCTGAATTAATTTGGCATTGTTTGATGGCGTTTTCGATGATATCGGAACGAATAACCTCAGGAACCAGATCCCAGGGCTTTAATTTTATGCTCTGTATTTTTTCTGCCAGAGATACAGCAGCAGCCATTTGGATCAGGCGAGGATTTTCGAAGACAGCAGCAACACTCAGAGATATTCCTTGCTCGCCAGTTAGGGCAACTAACTGGATGGCACTGATTGAATCTCCGCCCAGTGCCAGGAAGCTATCAGTGCGGCTAATGGAATTTGTGGGAATTTTAAGAATGTCTGACCATAATCGTTGCAGCTCGATCTCTATTGTTGTTCTTGGTGCTTCTCGACTGCTCCTTTGGAGTGAATAGCTGGCTCGCTCCTCCGGTGTTAGAGCTGCTGCCATAGACTGCAGCCCTTTTCGATCTAGTTTTCCGGATGTTATAAAAGGTAGTCGTTGACAAGGAAAGTAGAATGTAGGGATCATATACTGAGGCAGAATCCTGTCAAGTTCATCCTTTAATAACAAAAGACGGCTCTCTAACTCATCAGTAAGTGGGTCGAAGGCCGGAGAAGCTATGGGATGGGTCTTTTCCGCCTCTTCGAAGGAGAAATAGGCGACGAGACTGGATGCACGGTCTGATTTAATAATGTCAACAACTACTCGCTCAGACCCCTTCAGCAAGGCGCGGATGTTCTGTTCCACTTCGCCGAGCTCGATGCGTAGACCGCGAATCTTGACTTGTGTATCTTTTCGACCGACATACTCGACTGTTCCGTCGGTATTATAGTATCCGAGATCACCAGTCTTGTAGAATCGGTTCCAGAGATGAGATTCGTGAGATATTGCCCAGTCCGGTAGCGATGTAACGATCGAATTGGCTGTTTGCGTGGGATTGGAGAGATATTCCTGTAGGAGAGTTGGACCTTGTATGATGATCTCACCAATGCAACCAATTGGCGCTAGCATTTGTGGATTATCTTGCTCCATAATCCAAACACACCCACCGACCGGACGGCCGATTGTAACAGGCGATTCCTTCGGAGATCTCCATTCATGAAGGCTGCTGAAGACACAGGTTTCGGCAGGTCCCCATCCATTGACAAGGCGAACCTTGCCATACCATGCATCAAATACTTCTTGGCTAACGGCTTCACCAGCAAGAAGGAGAAGGTCGAGGCTGGGAACATCCTCAGGCTTTATTGTTTGGGCAAAGGTAGGAGTGAGAAAAGCCCAATTGACGCCCATGTCTCGAATAAACCCTTGCAGGTTATTCATGCGATCATACTCAGACGGGATACAAATGCAAGCACCAGAGATTAAAGCACCGATAATCTCGCCGACAGACACGTCAAATACGTACGCAGAAAATTGCAATAGTCTTACACCAGGCTGGATGCCTAAACTTTTACTAATCGCTGCCTGGCTGGTACAGACGGACCGATGCTGCATCAAAACGCCTTTCGGAACACCGCTGGTGCCAGAAGTGAACAGAACGTAGGCAGGATCGTTCGGCGAGGTGTAGCTAGCCGGAGGGCATCCGCTTAGTCTCTTAGATTGCTTCTCTGGTCTTCGGTCCAGGGGTAGAGGAAGCTCGATGATTAATGGAAGTATCTCAGAGAAAGTACTGGCAAGTTTATGAGAAGTGAGGGCAATTTTAGCACCAGTCTCTCGCACGATCTGCTTATGCCGGGCCGAAGGATGAGAAGGATCAAGGGGCACCCAGGCACCACCAGCCTTATTGATAGCAAGAATAGCAACGATGAACCAGGCAGATTTCTCAAAGCATACGTGGACTAGGTCGCCACGTTGAACTCTGAATTCAGTTGTAAGAAGATGAGAGACTCTGTCCGAAGCATTATTGAGCTCTTCATATGTGAATTCTTTGTCCCAGGAGGCAACAGCAACATCATTAGGTCGAATTCGTACTTGATCCATGAATAGTTGATGTACACAAGCATCAACGACATCAACCTGGCCTTTCTGTTGATTCCATTCAATTGCCTTCTGTATGTCCCACGTGCTGGTTACGCTCAGAGCATTAAGAAGATCGTCTTGTTGTACGCATAGCTGCTTGACAACATGCTCTAATTGCTTAGAGAATATTTCAAGTTTTGAATCCGTTACAGTATGTGAATCATACACAAAGTCCATGTCCACGTACTTGTCGAGGACCTTGCACAAACCGACAAGGGGGTAGCTAAAATAACCATCCAGTAACTGATCAGCATCATAAGCGTCGGAATCCATTGCAGTGAAGATAGAATCCTCTGAGTCGTCGTCCTTAGAGATTTGCTGCATGGGTTGGATCAGAAGCAAACTGGAAAATTCGCATGCCTCTTTGGCCTCAGAGCTAACATTCGAGATGTTATGCAGGCCAAATTGTTCGTATGCCACCATCTCAGAGGCTTGAGTTTGAACATTTTGAAGAAATGTTGACAAATGTTGAGCTTTGTCCAATTTTATCCTTACGGGAACCGTGGCTATAGTTGGTCCAGACATGGTGTCAATGCCAGCCAGAGGTGCTTGGCGACCGGAAACAGTCGTGCCAAAGCAAATATCATCAGAATCGGAGTACCGTGAGAGCATAATAGCCCATGCGGCGCGGAGTATGGTTGCCCTTGTAATAGTGGCATCCATCGGGTCAGGGAATGGTATTTTTACCTTCATAATACTGGTAGCCGGCTTATGGTGAGCAGAAAAGGAAACCCGAGGAAATATTGCTCGCCGGGCACCGGACAATTGCGATTTCCAATATTGGATAGCTGCATTTTTGTCGATGCTCATGGTATAACTAATGAATCCGGAGTAAGACGAGCTGCTAGGAGCTGATATACCTTGGTATATACTGTATAACGAACTCAAGGCAATACCTAAGCTCCAGCCATCAAATATAGAGTGATGAGCAATCAAGACGAAAAATCGGCGCCCAATTCCGTCAGTAATAAGCGCATAACGGCAGAGTCTGGAGCCATATTGCATGGGAATTGTCTTGGTATCACTCATAAATGAGTTTACATTGACAATTTCAGTAACAGGTTCCCATTTCGGGGTTTCTTTTACAACAACTTGGATACTGGAGCCATTATAGGTCGCAATTCTGGTCCGCAAGTTACCGCAATTCTTTAAAGTTTGGCTCCAGGCTTTCTTAAACTGCGAAACGTCGACTTTGGTTGAAAGTTGATAAACATATTTGGCGACGTATGAACCAGGTTGTTTGACAGCAAGAGCCATGAGGCCCTCTTGGAAGTTTGAACAAGGATATGCATCCTCAATGGTCTCGCTTTCCGAAAGTTGACATGAATTCTGGAGGCTTAACTTAACTGCTTTTAAATCGACGGACAATAAACCAAAGGGTTGGATCTGGCATTGGGTTTCATCAGAGTTGACCACCTTGCTAGCCACAGCAGAGAGCCTGGGATCTGCAAAGATATCTCCGACTGTGATTTCCAAACCAGAGTTACGCGCCAGAGTAACAAATTGGATGGCTGTAATTGAATCACCTCCAAGGCGAAGGAAGCTATCATCCCGGCCAATGGATTGCTTGGAAATTTTTAGGACATTTGACCATGCTTCTTGAACGGACACCTCCATAGGCGTGCGAGGAGGACGCTTATCACTATCGGAAAGTGAGTATGTACCCAATAGTTCCTGATTAAGCGTAGATGTCAATCGTCTCAGCATGCCCTTATCTAGCTTGGCTGATGTAATCGATGGCATGAACCGGCAAGGGAAGAATATAGTTGGAACCATGTAGTTGGGTAGTACAACGGACATTTGACTAATGGCTGCAGTGATTTGGTTCTTAAGATCAGGCGTGATGGGAACTAAAACACTCGTGGTGCCCATCCAAGGATTCGATAAACGAGTATCATCTGTGAAGCAAAAGTAGGCTGCAAGGTGAACTCCAGCATCTCCATTGAACAAATCAATGACGACTTGTCGAGCATTCGGCAATGCAGCACGAAGGTAGTGCTCAACCTCGTCAAGTTCAACTCGAAGACCGCGAATCTTGACCTGAGAATCCTTGCGACCGACGTATCTAATGGTTCCGTCCGGATTATAGAACCCAAGATCGCCAGTTTTATAAAATCTGTTCCAGTGTGGCAAGTCTTTGTTAATAGCCCATCCCGGCAATTCCGTTACCGTCGCGTCAGTTGTCTGAGTGGGATTGGAGAGATACTCGCGTAGTAAGGTCGGGCCTTGAATCACAATTTCCCCAATACAACCAATTGGGCATATCTTCTGGGAATCATATCTATCCAAAATCCAGCTAAAGCCACCAACTGGCAGCCCTATAGTTGCTGGCGACTCGCTCGATGAGGCCCACTCATGTATACTGCTCAGCACACAAGTCTCTGCTGGCCCCCATCCATTTATAAGACGAAGCTTGCCATACCATACATCGAATATATCCTTGCTCACAGCCTCTCCGGCAAGTAAAAGAAGCTCAAGACTCGGCACCTCTTCTGGCTGGATTGTCCGGGCAAAAGAGGGAGTAAGGAAGGCCCAATTCACTTGACTTTGGTAGATGAAGTCTGGGAGGTTGCTGAGACGATCTTGATCTGATGGAACGCACACACATGCGCCAGATATTAAAGCACCGATAATCTCACCAACACATACGTCAAAAACATAAGCAGAGAACTGCAATAGCCTTACACCAGGCCCCATACCCAGTCTTCTGACAATAGCTTTCTGGCTAGTACAGACGGATCTGTGCTCCATAACGACACCTTTGGGGGTGCCGGTGCTGCCGGAAGTGAATAGAACGTACGCTGGATCAGAGGGAGAGACATATCCAGCAGGTGGATGCATACTCAACCTCTTGGATTGTTTCTCAAGCTTTTTATCCAAGGACGCTGAAAGTTCAATCACATTTGGTACCAATTCTGAACAAATAGCAGAGTGAGTTGGTGAAGTCACTGCGATATTAGCACCAGTCTGCTGAACAATTTGCTTGTGGCGGATTGAGGGATGTGACGGATCAAGAGGGACCCAAGCACCTCCTGCCTTGTTAATGGCAAGAATAGCGACAATGAACCAGGCAGACTTCTCAAAGCAGACGTGAATCAAATCGCCGAGCCGAACTCCAAATCCATTGATAAGAAGATGGGAGAGTCTGTTTGAACTCTTATCTAACTCTTCATAGGTGAGCTGTCTATCCCATGCAGACACAGCGATTTCGCTGGGCCGAAGCTGTGCTTGTTCCACAAAGAGTTTGTGGATACATGTATCAATGGTGGCAAGTTCATTATCATGTAGATTCCACTTTATTGCTTGCCCAATATCCCAAGGGCCAGCGACCTCGATGTTACTAACCAGTGGCGCAGTTTGCTGTGTCAGTTGATCAATAACATGGCTTAATTGCGTGGAAAACGCTTGTAGCACTGGCTCTGCAATAGATATTGAGTCATAGATGAACTCAAAGTCGACGCGGTCGTCAAGAACCATACATAATCCCACAAGCGGATAGCTAAAGTAGTCGTTCGCTGAATCATCTGGATTATATATGTTTGAGCTCATCTCTGTGAATATGCCATCTCTTGGGGTTTCTCCCGAAACCAGCTTTTGCATTGGCTGGATTACGAGCAAGCTGGAAAAGTCGCATGCTTCCTTCGCTTCTGAACTAAGTTTAGCGATGTTTGGTAGACCAAATTGCTCATATGCAACCATTTCTGAAGCTTGTTGTTGGATTGACTGGAGAAAGTTCATCAATCCATCATCTTTTCGAATGCTGACACGAACCGGAACAGTAGCGATAGTTGGCCCAGGAGTGCTATCAATACCGGCTAGTGGCGCCTGGCGGCCAGAAACCGTGGTACCAAAGCAAATGTCATTAGAATCTGAGTAGGATGCGATAACAATGGCCCAAGCAGCACGCAAAATAGTCGCTTTTGTGATGGAACTATTCGTAGACTTGGGGAAAGGAATGCCAATTCTCATAACGTGGGTGAGTGGCTTGGATTGTGCATAAATAGTACGGGGAAATGAAGCACGTTGAGCCCCATCCAGTTGAGATTTCCAATAGGATTTTGCCGAGATTGGATCGATTCGGAGAGTGTATTCGATAAATTTAGAGTATGGTAGTACCTCTGGAATAGACAACCCGTGATATATTCGAGCCAGCATACTCAAAGCAATGCTCAAACTCCAACCGTCAAATACAGCATGATGTGCAAGAAGGACAAAGAATTTGCGTCCGATTTGATCAGTAAATATAGCATATCGACAAAGTCGCGACCCGTATTCCATGCGCATCGCACGTGTTGAGCTCATATATGAATTGAGATCGATACCGTAAACTGAAGGCTCCCATTGCGATCCCTCATTGATGATGGCTTGGATGCTCATGCCATTATGAACAATAATGCGAGTACGAAGGTTATCGCACTTTTGCAAAGTTTGATTCCAGGCAGCCTTGAAGCGCGAAATCTCAACTTGGTTGGAAAGTTGGTATATATACTCTGCGGTATAGGAACCAGGTTGTTTAACAGCGAGAGCCATGAGGCCCTCTTGAATACTAGAACAGGGATATGCATCTGCAATTGCGTTCTCATTATCAAGCAGGCATTTTTGTTGAATGCTACACTTGATCTCATTTATGTCGGCCGATAGAAGGCTGAATGGCTGCAGTATGTAATCTGCTGCGTTTTCCTTTGTAATATTGGCGGCTACTGCGAAGAGGCGAGGGTCGTTGAAAATATCCTTAACCGTAATTCTTAGGCCTGACTCGCGTGCAAGTGTAACAAATTGGATAGCTTTAATAGAATCGCCACCAATTCGCAAAAAGTTATCATCCCGGCCAATGGTGCTCGTAGGGACTTTTAGGATTGTGGACCATGCCTCTTGAACCTGGAATTCGATAGGTGTGCGAGGAGGGCTCTTCTCACTTTGGGAAAGCGAATATGTATCTAATGATTCCTGACCTAACGCAGATGTCAATCGTTTTAGCATGCCCCTATCCAACTTGGTAGATGTAATTGATGGCATGAACTGGCAGGGGAAGAATATAGTCGGGACCATGTAGTCAGTAAGTATAACAGACATTTGACTAATGGCTGTAGTAATTTGGTTCTCCAGATCAGGCGTAATAGGGAGTAATATACTCGCAGCATTCATTGAAGGATTTGATAGACGAATATCTTCTGTCAAGCAAAAGTAGGCTGCGAGAGTAACACGAGAATTTCCTTTGAATAACTCAATTGCAACTTGCCGGACAGCGGGGAATGCAAGACGGAAATGATGTTCGACTTCACCGAGTTCAACCCGAAGACCACGAATTTTGACTTGAGTATCTTTACGGCTGACAAACTCAATAGTGCCATTCGGGTTGTAATAGCACAGATCTCCAGACTTGAAAAATCGATTCCAATTAGGCGAGGTGATGTTTGGTGCCCACTGAGGAAGCTTGGTGACAGTAGCTGCTGCGGTCTTGGCGGGGTCATCAAGATATTCTCGCAAGATCGTTGGGCCTTGGATGACTATTTCTCCAATACATCCAATAGGGGCCAGTTTCTGGGGGTCTTGAGGATCAACAATCCAGCAGTATCCTCCCACAGGCCGGCCAACAGTCTGCGGCGACTCATCTTTTGTGTGCCACTCATGAAGGGTGCTGAAAACACAAGTCTCCGCAGGGCCCCAGCCGGTAACAAGGCGGGTCTTGCCGACCCAGTTCTCAAACACGTCTCGACCAACAGCCTCACCAGTGAGAAGCAGAAGCTCCAGACCAGGCATATCTTCAGGCTTGAAGGTTCGTGCGAAGGACGGTGTTAGATAGGCCCAATTGATCTTCATTGTATTAACGAAATCTTGGAGTCTATTTATTCGACCATCTTCGGAGGGTACACAAATTGTGGCGCCGAAAATTAGGGGACCAATGATCTCGCCAATACAAAGATCGAAAGTAAATGAGGCAAACTGTAGAATTCTGACGCTTGACGATAGTCCAAGTTTCCTACCAATGGCTGTTTGGCTAGTGCATACGGCGCCATGTTGCATGACCAAGCCCTTGGGGGTGCCGGTACTACCTGAAGTAAAGAGAACATAGGCAACTTCATTCGGTGTAACCTTGGCTTTTGGTATTTGTGACTTACTCCCAATATGATTGAGCAAGTAAGAGTCAAATGATGCAGTTATCTCCAGGACATTAACAGGAAGGGATGCGAATTTTATGGCGGTCGTAGAAGAAGATAACAAAAGGCGAGCTCTCGTTTGCCTTAGTATCTGCTCTTGGCGTTGGGTTGGGTGCGATGGATCCAACGGCACCCAGGCAGCGCCAGCTTTATTAATCGCCAGCATTGACACAAAGAACCAGATAGATTTTTCGAAGCAAACATGTACAAGGTCCCCAACCCCAACCTCAGCTTCATTCATGAGGTATGCACCGAGTCGACTCGCAGATTCATTGAGTTGGGCATATGTGAGCTTGCCGTCCCAAGCTACAACAGCGGTCGCGTCGGGCCGAATCATAGCCTGCTTCTCGAAAATCTCATGTACACAGGCCTGCAAAATCTCAGGCTCCTTGCCATTGTATTCAACAGCTTTGGAAGCATCCCAATCACTGGAAATGTTGATTGTCCCTAGTCGAGCATCTGACTCACTTAGCAATTGCTGCACGGCACTATCAAAATGATGGACGAGGCTTGACAACTGGTCGTCGCATACAAGGTTGCGGTTGTAAATGAATACTAGCTCAACCTGCTCCTCATGTACAAAGGCCTGCGCAACTAACGGATATGTGAAGTAGCTCTCTGCTGCCTCCTCATCTGTATACACCGGAGTGTTTGTGGGAAGGAGGATAGAATCACCATTGTCATTAGAAGCGTGTTGTGCGGGTTGAATTACTAGCAGACTGGAGAGTTGGCAAGCACTCCTGGCTTCGGCGCTTAACTTGGAGATGTTTTGAAGACCAAATTGCTCGAATCTGATCATGTCTGAAGCTTGTTGTTGTATATCCTGCAGAAAGTTTGAAATGCCTTGTTCAGGATTAACACGGACGCGGATTGGAATTGTGGCAACGGTTGGCCCAGCCATCATCTCAATCCCAGGAACTGGAGCTTGACGACCAGATACAGTTGTTCCAAAACAGACGTCATCAGTCTCGCAGTATCGAGCAAGGACAATAGCCCAGGCTGCTCGCAGAAAGGTAGCCTTAGTTGTTGAAGTGACTGGGCTCTTTGAGAAATCGATTTTTTCCCTTAGAATAGACGTCTGCTTCGGTAATTTGCTCTGGGAATTGACGCGTGGGAACATGCATTGTTGTGCCCCCTCCAACTGTGACTTCCAGTATTTGCTTGCAGCTTCGTAATCAAGTTGCGTTGTATAATTAATAAAGTTGGAATAAGGCTTGAGGGCTGGCGGAGAATTGCCTTTGAATATGCTGAGGAAGGTATTAAATACGATATTTAAGCTCCATCCATCAAAAACAGCATGATGGATAATCAACACAAAGTGGCGTTGACCACTGCTTTCAGTGGTAATGGCATAGCGGCAAAGTCGGGAGCCGTATTGCATCTTCATATTCTGGACTCTGTTCATAAATGCACGCAAATCAATGCCATCAGTGGGCTCCCAAGTTGCATTTTCATTTGAAATACACTGATATGAAACCCCATTCCATTCTATGATGCGGGTGCGTAAATTATCACAAAGCTGAACCGTTTTCCCCCATGCTTCTTTGAAGCAGGAGAGGTTTATATTATCAGGAAGGCGATGGATGTTCTTCGCAATATATGAGCCAGGCTGCTTTATTGATAAGGCAACGAGCCCCTCTTGAAGACTTGAACAAGGATAAACGTCTTCGATATCCTGGTTGGAGATATTGCAGTCATGCAAGATTCTCGATTGTAAGAAAGGAATTTCATCCTCTTTAAGCATAGATAGAGGTTTAGCATCATATGATTGTTGGTTTTGGCCCTCAACTAGCTTTGCAGCGACAGCTGACAGGCGAGGATCAGCAAAAACGTCACGCACAGTGACGCTCAATCCCGCATCGCGGCACATAGTGACCAGCTGAATGGCGGTAATTGAGTCACCACCAAGACCTATAAAGCTGTCTTCCCTTCCAATTGATGTAGCAGGGATTTTAAGAATTTCAGACCATAACTCTTGCAAGCGTTTCTCCATACCTGTCTCAACAGCCTGCTTCCTACCACCAATAAGAGCATAGTGAGATAGTGACTCCCTGGTGAGACTAGCCGCCATTTTCCGAAGCGCCGTTCGATCTAATTTGGCAGATGAAGAGGATGGCATACGGCTGCAGGGAATATATATGGTTGGGACCATGTATTTCGGCAGTGCTGAGTTGAGATACCCTGTCATAGTTGTTATCTGACTCTCGAACTCCGAGGTCAATGGCAGAAAGGTTTGTGTACTTGAATCGATATGATTGGCGAAATTGAAGTAAGCGACAAGGTTGGTGCCAGCATCTGTCTCTAATATGTCGACGGCGACTTGATTTATACCAGCCAGAGACACACTAACTTGGTATTCAACCTCGCCAAGCTCGATACGAAGACCACGGATCTTAACCTGGGTATCTTTTCTCCCAAAGCAGGAGATTGTACCGTCATAGTTATACTTGACAAGATCGCCAGTTTTATAAAACCTGTTGTTCGCAGAATTGAAAGATGTAGGCAGCCACCTCATGTCTTCGATAAATGCTGAGGTGGTCTTTTCCATGTCATTGAAATATCCAAGGGCTAGCGTAGGTCCCTGTACAACAAGTTCACCAACGCAACCAATAGGAGCCAACAGGTGGTGATCTTCTGCATCCACAATCCAGCATATGCAGTTCTGGCTGCGGCCGATGTTTGTAGGAGAGTCATCAAAAGATTGCACTACATGAGATGTAGCATCAACACAAGTTTCAGTTGGTCCATACGCATTGATAAGTTTGACGTGCCCATGCCATATTTCCAAATTGTCCTTCTTCATTGACTCGCCGCCGAGAACCAATGTAGTCAGGCTAGGCGTCTCTTCTGGGCGCAAAGTTCTTGCAAATGATGGAGTGAGCATCGCAACATTTATGCGACCTTGTTTGATAAAATCAGCGATATTTTCCAACCGGGAACTATCTGACGGAACACATATAGTGCCACCAAATACAAGCGGAGTAAATATTTCAGCAATACTACCATCAAATATGTAATTGGAGAACTGTAGAACGCGAGAATCCGAGTTTAGACCATAGGCCGTGCCATGCCCCTTGATGCTCGAACAGAGAGCAAAATGCTGAATAACGACACCTTTAGGTTTTCCTGTAGATCCGGATGTGAATAAAACGTAGGCGGGGCGTTGAGGATCAGATCTCGGGAGAGAGGTAGTCTGACTGATGAACTCTGGTAGCTGTGACATAAATGAATCTGAAATGCTGATAAAATTAGGCGTGATGTTTGAACAGCACGCTTCTGTAGCGGCTGATACAATGATAAATTGGGCGCTTACTTCGTCGCAAAGTCCTTTCCGTCGAGTAAATGGATGCGAAGGGTCAAGCGGTAAATATGCAGCTCCAGTTTTCATTATCGCAAGCATTACTATCGGCGCCCACTTGGATTTTTCGAAACAAATGGGTACAATCGACCCGGGCTCCACGCCAATTTGGAGTAGATATTTCGCAAGTTGTGTTGAAGTTTCATCCACTTGTATATATGTTAGACTCCCATCCATTGAAAAAATAGCTTCTTGGTTAGGGTTCCAAATTGCCCGACTCCAAACAAGATCGTGAACACATCCGTTGACCGTTATAGGAATACTTTCACTATTCCATTTGCATATTTGCTCCGCATCATGATTGCTGAAAAGTCTAACATTCGATAGGGCCATGCCGGGATCCTTCGCAATTAATTGAGAAACCACATGCTCGAAATGCTTGCACATCCATATTATCTGTTCGGAAGCGAGCCACTGAGAATCATAATGGGCGGAAAGCTTGATGGCTCCCTTCTTTCCGAGCAAACATTGAAACACGAGCGGATAGGTGTCGTAGTTCTCATTTGGAACATTCAAGTCGTCAAGATCAGTTTGGACCAGTTTAAATAGCGACTCGGAGCCTTCTTCGACATTTACGGCAGGCTGAATAAGCAATAGATTCTGAAAGGCGCAAGCATCTCGGGCCATTTCTCCAGCTTTGGAGAGATTTTGCAACCCGATGTGCTCGAATGCCATCATTGCATTAGCCTGATCTTGTACACTGGAGAGGAATTCTCCAATAGTAGCTGTGGCGTCTATGCGCATGTGTATTGGGACAGTAGCAATTGTTGGACCGAGAATTGTATGGATGCCTGGCAAAGGAGCATTGCGTCCAGACACAGTGCTTCCAAAAACAATGTCTTCAGTCTGCAGATAATGTGCAAGGATAATTCCCCAGGCAGCACGCAAAACATTCGGAATTGTGATATCGGATGTAAGATTCACAGGAACATCAATGTCTCTAGTGAAGGTTTTGGGAGAGCTTTTCTCACACAGCTTAATATGAGTTTCAGGGAATTTAGCCGTGTTTGCCCCTTGTAGTTGCGATGTCCAGAAGCTTTGCATAGCGTCCGAGTCTGCAGAGAGTGTGTAGTTGACGTAATTACTGAAAGGGAGAGGCTTTGGGTACTCCTGACGAGAATAGGTCTTATGTAGAATATCTAACATAGATCCCAGTGTCCACCCGTCGTATATGGAGTGATGGAGGTCCCATAAAAGGTAAGGCCGGTCATTATCAGACACAAAAGTAAAGAAGCAAAGTGGGGTACCGTATCCGACATGAGGCATGGGCAATTTAAGAGCCTCACGTAGCGAAAAGCGGCCAGCTTCTTGCCAGCTAGGCCCCTCGCGGAGGACGATTTGGGTGAATCCTCGTGAACAGTGAATTATGCGTGTGCGCAAATTGGAACACGCCAATGTTACCGCATGCAATGCAGATTTGAAACGAGGCAGGTCGATATTCTCAAGCTCAATGACAAAGCGCGCCATGTATGACCCGGGTTGTTTGACAGCCAGCGCCATGAGGCCTTCTTGAAGACCTGTACAAGGATACGAATCTTCGATCTCGTCGACACTAGATAAATGACATTGATGCTGAGCTGCCAATCTCACAACTTCAAGCTCTGCGTTGGATAATAGGCTGAAAGGCTCGGTTTCAACAAGAACAAGATCTTCAGTCTCGGCGGCTTTAGCAGCAATAGCACATAGTCGAGGATCGGCGAAGATATCTTTTACTGTGATAATAATCCCAGCCTCTCGTGCAGACGTCACAAACTGAATGGCTGTAATAGAGTCTCCTCCAATACGAAGGAAGCTATCATCACGACCAATATTGTCAGCTGAGATACTCAATATTGTCGCCCACATTTGTTGGACACGTTCCTCCATTGGTGTAGCTGGGGCTCTTTTCTCAGTATCAACAAGTGCATACTGGTTTAGTTGCTCTCGGGTTAATTGTGAAGTTATACGCTTCAACGTGCCTCTATCAAGTTTTGTGGAGGTAATGGATGGCATAAACTTGCAGGGGAAAAACAGGGTTGGAACCATGTAGCTTGGCAATGCTACACTGAGTTGGCCTATAGCGGCCGTTATTTGACTTCGTAATGAACCAGTAAAAGGAACAAATATATCACCATCAATGCCTCTACGAACGTCGTCGTTGAAGCAATAATATGCCACAAGGTTGATTCCAGCCTTATCGCGATGCACATCGACGACGACTTGCTTAACACCTGGGAGAGAGGCACGCAAGTGGTGCTCTACCTCTCCAAGTTCCACCCGGAGACCACGAATCTTAACTTGAGTGTCCTTGCGAGAAACAAACTCAATGGTTCCATCAGTGTTATAGTAACAAAGATCGCCAGACTTGAAAAATCGATTCCACTTAGGCATTGAGCGGCGCGGTGCCCATGCAGGAAGTGAGTAAACAGATGATGCTTGGGTTCTTTCCGGATCGGCAAGATACTCGCGCAATAATGTTGGGCCTTGGATAACAACTTCTCCAATACAGCCAGTAGGAGCAAGTCGCTGCGGGTCTTCTGGATCAACAATCCAGCAGTAACCGCCTACCGGCGTACCGACCGTTTGAGGTGATTCATCTTTATGATACCATTCATGCAGAGTGCTGAACACACATGTCTCTGCAGGACCCCATCCGGTAATAAGGCGAAGCTTACCAACCCAGTCCTCAAATACATCACGACCAACAGCTTCACCAGTGAGAAGAAGAAGCTCTAGATTTGGCATATCTTCAAACTTGAGAGTACGGGCAAAGGAAGGGGTCAAAAAAGCCCAGTTAATGCTCATCTCCTTGATAAAACTGCTTACCCCACTCATGCGAGTCTCTTCAGAGGGTACACAAAGCGTAGCTCCGGAGATCAATGGTGCAATGATCTCACCAATGCAGAGATCAAAGACAAATGAGGCGAACTGCAAAATCCTAACTCGGCGATTCAAGCCAAGCCTATTACGAATAGCTGTTTGGCTAGTGCACACTGCACCATGCTGCATAACAAGACCCTTAGGAACACCTGTACTACCAGATGTAAACAGGACATATGCTGCGTGATCCGGTGTGACTTGTGAGACCGGTGTCAGGCTTGATTTCTTCTTAGTAATCAGTTGCTCGTCTAGAGTGGATGTAACCAATATGGCGTTTGAAATTATGTTGGCACATTTCTTATGCGTTTCAGTGGATACCAAAATAAGTCGAGCTTGAGTCAACTGCACAATTTGCTGCTGCCTCTGAGCTGGGTGAGAAGGATCCAATGGAATCCATGCAGCGCCTGCTTTATTAATGGCAAGAATTGCAACAAAGAACCATATTGACTTTTCAAAGCAAACATGGATAAATTCTCCAAGTTGGACTTGGTACTCATCCTGCAAATAGTGGGCAAGTCTATTTGCTGCCATATTCAGCTGTGAGTATGTCAGCTGGCCATCCCAGGCATGGACAGCAGTAGCGCCGGGGTGCATTTCAGCTTGTTTTTCTATCAGCTGGTGAACACATGACTGAATGATCTGGGGATCTTCGGGGTTGTATTTTAAGGCGACTTGCAGGTCCCAATCGCTGGTAAGAGAAATGCTGGCCAGTTCTTTATTCTTTTGTACGAGCAACTGTTCAACAGCACTTGTGAAGTGGTGAGATAGTGCTTTCAACTGCGATTCCGGTACAATATCAGGATTAAAGATCAGGAGCAGTTCAACGAAGTCATCGTGTGTAAGACATTGAACGACTAAGGGGTATGTAAAATATCCCTTCAGGGCTTCGTCATTCTGGTAGGCTCCTTGGCTGGTAGATAACAGTGTATCGGTCGGTTGGTTTTCATTTTTTGTAGCTAGATGCTGTACAGGCTGGATGACTAGCAGACTGTTAAGATCACAGGCTTCCTGAGCTTCCAAGCTGACCTTTGATATATTTCGGAGGCCAAACTGCTCGTACGCTACCATTTCTGCTGCTTGTTGCTGTATACCGTCGAGGAAGTTTGAGATAGAAGCTTGCCAGTCTAATCGAACACGTACCGGGATAGTAGCAACAGCTGGTCCAGCCATTCTATCTATACCTTGTACTGCAGCATGACGCCCAGAGACAGTAGTACCAAAGCAAACATCATTAGAATCGCAGTATTTAGCGAGAACCAGAGCCCAGGCAGCACGAAGAATAGTTGCCTTTGTCATTGATCCACAGCGTGTTGATGTAAGTGAGAACTGAGTTTGGATGGTGCGGCTCGCTGGTTTCGATTGAATCGAAACATCTCTGCGTGGAAATATGGACCGTTGTGCACCATCCAGTTGTTTCTGCCAATAATCATGAGCCTCGTCTTGATTAACATCTCGTGTATACTTGATGAAATGAACGTATGGCTTAAGTTCCAGGACCGGCTGTTTAGTGAAAACGCTATGGAGGGTACCAAGCGCAAGGTTCAAGCTCCAGCCATCAAAAATAGCATGATGAATTATTAAAACAAAGTATGACTCGCCATTTGCCTGAGAAATCAAAGCATAACGACATAACCGAGATCCATATTTCATTTCAATACTTGCACAGTTGTTCATGAAGGATTGCAAATCAAGGCCATCAGTTTGCTCCCACGAAACCTGTTCTCGAATAATGGCTTGAAGAGATGCTCCATCTCGAGCCACAATCCGAGTACGCAAATTCGTGCAGAGATTGAGCGTTTCATTCCAGGCAGCTTCAAATCGCAGTCTATCAACATTGTTAGGAAGACGGTAGACATACTGGGCGATATAGGAGCCAGGTTGCTTGACTGCTAAAGCCATAAGCCCTTCTTGCAAGCTTGAGCAAGGATATGCATCATCGATTTCTTGATCGGCAGATAAATCGCATACATCTTGGATTGTCGATTTTAGACTTTCAATGGCGTGTTCCGGTAGAAGGCTAAAGGGCTCTACAGTAAGCGCCAAATCATCCTCAGGAGCTGTGATTTTGGCTGCGACAGCATATAATCGAGGATCAGAGAAAAGATCCTTGACTGTTATGTATAATCCGATCTCTCTAGCAGCTGTAACAAATTGGATAGCTGTAATCGAGTCTCCTCCAATACGCAGAAAACTGTCATCACGACCAATAGACTCTTTTGGAGTATTCATAATGTTTGCCCAAATTTGTTGGACGTGTTGTTCCATAATGGTCTCAGGAGCGCGCTTGGTGCCATCTGAAAGCAAGTATACAGCCAATGATTCCTGGTCAAGCATTGCTGTTAGGCGCTTGAGAGTACTTCTATCCAGCTTAGTTGATGTAATAGAAGGCATAAATCTGCAAGGAAAGAATATGCTGGGAACCATATAGCCAGGTATGCTTACAGACATATGGCTGATAGCTGATATAATTTTATCCTTGAGGTTAGCAGTTGGAGGAAGTAGGACATCATCCGGGTTCATAGTAGTATTTGAGAGCCTGGTTTCATCATTTAAACAAAAGTAGACAGCAAGGGAAGTATTGACGTCGCCTTTAAATACTTCGACAACGACTTGCTGTGCTTCTGGAAACGCAGTGCGGAAATGGTGTTCGACTTCACCAAGCTCGACACGAAGTCCGCGGATTTTGACTTGTGTATCCTTACGACTGACAAACTCAATAGTTCCATCAGCATTGTAATAGCAAAGATCTCCAGACTTGAAAAAGCGGTTCCAATGTGGCAGAGTCCCCTTTGGTGCCCATTGAGGAAGCTCGGTGACCGTAGCCGCTGCGGTCTTGGCGGGGTCGTCGAGATACTCTCGCAAGATCGTTGGGCCTTGGATAACTACCTCTCCGATACATCCAATTGGGGCCAGCTTCTGGGGGTCTTGAGGATCAACAATCCAGCAGTATCCTCCTACAGGCCGGCCAACAGTCTGCGGCGACTCATCTTTTGTGTGCCACTCATGAAGGGTGCTGAAAACGCAAGTCTCCGCAGGGCCCCAGCCGGTAACAAGGCGGGTCTTGCCGACCCAGTTCTCAAACACGTCTCGACCAACAGCCTCGCCAGTGAGAAGCAGAAGCTCCAGACCAGGCATATCTTCCGGCTTAAAGGTGCGCGTAAAAGACGGTGTTAGATAGGCCCAGTTGATCTTCATAGCATTCACAAAATCCCGAAGACCGCTCATGCGAGTTTCTTCAGACGGTATGCATAGTGTAGCACCTGTGATCAGAGGCCCGATGATTTCACCAATGCAAAGATCAAAGACAAAGGATGCGAACTGGAGCATTCTGACATCTGAGGTTAACCCTAGGCGTTTTGCAATAGCTGTTTGGCTTGTGCATAAAGCGCTATGCTGCATTACCAGGCCTTTAGGTGTGCCTGTGCTGCCAGAAGTAAATAGTGCATATGCTGCATGACTTGGTGTAACGTTGCAGACCGGTGCAATTGAGGATGTTGTTTTGGCAATAAGTTGCTTATCAAGAACAGAGCTAACTTCCACGATAACAGGTACCAAGGTCGCGCACTTTTGAGCATTGAGTGGTGATGTCAGCAAAAGTCGAGCTCCAGTTTGTTGGACAATTTGCTGCTGTCGTTGAGCTGGGTGAGATGGGTCCAAGGGTACCCATGCGGCGCCTGCTTTATTAATAGCAAGAATAGCAACAAAAAACCAAAGAGATTTTTCAAAGCATACATGAATAAAATCTCCTGTTTTGATATGTTGAGTTTTCTGAAGATGGTGAGACAATCTATTTGCAGCTGAATTTAGCTCGTAATATGACAATTTGCCATCCCAAGAATCAATTGCAATTGCTCTTGGCTGTTTTGTAGCTTGCACCTCAATAAGTTCATGCACACAAGATTGAACGATCTGCGGCTCCTCGCAGTTATATTTTTGTGATCGTCGCAGGTCCCATTCACTTGCTAGTGAGAGTTGGTTGAGTTTGGTGTTTTGTTCAACTGAGAGATGTTGGACGGTTTTATCAAAATGATGAGACAATGCCTCCAGTTGAGATTCGGGTATAATGTTTGGGTTAAAGATAAGAAGCAACTCAACATGATCGCTGTGAGTAAAGCACTGAATGACCAAAGGATAAGTAAAGTATCCTTCAACAGCCTCCTTAGCTTGGTAGGATTCCGGACCAGCCGAAAGCAAAACTTCAGATGATTTCGATGCCCCTGAGGTCGCCATATGGTGCACAGGTTGGATCACCAGCAGACTGTTAAAATCACAAGCCTCCTTGGCTGTCTGGTTGATCTTAGAAATGTTTCTGAGGCCAAACTGTTCGTAAGCTACCATCTCAGCAGCTTGGTGTTGCGTATTCTCCAGGAAGTTACGGATGCTCGTTTCACCATCTATCTTCATTCGAATCGGAATTGTAGCAATGGCCGGACCGGCTATTCCATCAATTCCAGGAACTGGAGCATGACGACCAGAGACAGTCGTGCCAAAGCAAACCTCATTGGAGTCGCAATATCGGGCAAGAACAATAGCCCAAGCAGCACGAAGAATAGTAGCTTTAGTAATAGAGTCATCTCTTGAAACTATTGATATCTTATGCTTCAAGATAGCGCTAGCAGGCTTTATATCTGTTGTAAGATCAGTTCGGGGGAAAAGCGACCGCTGGGCTCCATCTAGCTGGTTCTCCCAGTAGCGCTTAGCTGCATCCTGGTCGATTCGATGAGTATATTTAATAAATCCAGCATATGGTTTTGGTGCTGATACCGGCTTTTTCATAAAGCTAGCATAAAGTGTGCCAAGAACTAAGTTCAAACTCCAACCATCAAAAATTGAATGGTGAATTATGAGTACAAAATAATGTCGACCACTTTGTTCAGAAACAAGCGCATAGCGGCATAATTTGGATCCATATTGCATTTGAATGAACTTTGTTGTGTTCATGAATGATAAAAGATCATGCCCATCCGTTTGCTCCCAGACAGGGTTCTCTTGAATAACAGCTTGAACGGAGACACCATCTCGAGCCACAACCCTGGTGCGTAGATTGTTGCAGAGACTGATAGTCTCACTCCATGCAGCCTTAAATCTTGCTTTGTCGATATCATTTGGAAGACAGTAAACGTATTTGGCGATGTATGAGCCAGGTTGTTTCACTGCTAAAGCCATAAGGCCTTCTTGGAGGCTGGTGCATGGGTAAGCATCATCAATCACCCGATCCTCAGGTAGTTGGCAGATTTCTCGAATTGTTGATATGGTGTGGTCGACTGTACTTTGTGGTAAAAGACTAAAGGGTTCAGTGCTATATGGAGTTACATCTTCGGTCTCAACCACAGTAGCTGCTATAGCAGATAATCGAGGATCAGCAAAGATATCTTTGACAGTAATAATCATTCCAGCCTCTCGTGCAGACGTCACGAACTGGATGGCTGTAATAGAGTCTCCTCCAATACGAAGGAAACTATCATCACGACCAATATTGTCGGTTGAAATATTCAATACAGTAGCCCACATCTTTTGAATGCGTTCCTCCATTGGTGTAGCTGGGGCTCTCTTTTCAGTATCGACGAGAGCATACTTGTTTAACTCTTCCCGGCTTAGTTGGGCAGTAATGCGCTTCAATCCACCTCTATCCAGCTTTGTTGAAGTAATAGATGGCATGAATTTACAGGGCAAAAAGAGCGTCGGAACCATATAACTTGGCAATGTTACTCCAAGCTGCCCAACAACAGCTATTAATTTGTGTCTTAGGGCAGTAGTAACAGGGAGAAAGGGCTCATCTTTCATGCTAATGCCTCTTCGAGTATCATCGCTGAAGCAGTAGTATGCCACAAGGTTTGTCCCGGCGCTATCCCGGTGCACATCAACCACAACCTGCTTAACACCGGGAAGAGAGGCACGCAAGTGGTGCTCTACCTCCCCAAGCTCCACCCGGAGACCACGGATCTTAACTTGTGTGTCCTTTCGAGAAACAAACTCAATGGTTCCGTCAGCATTGTAATAACACAGATCGCCAGACTTGAAAAAGCGGTTCCAGTTGGCTATCGAGCGGCGGGGAGCCCACTTTGGAAGCGAGCCGACGGTCGATGCTTCAGTTTTGACAGGATCATCGAGATACTCTCGGAGCAAGGTTGGACCTTGGATTACAACCTCACCAATACACCCAATGGGAGCAAGTCGTTGTGGGTCATTCGGGTCAACAATCCAGCAGTAACCACCCACTGATGTACCGACCGTCTGTGGTGATTCATCTTTATGGTACCATTCATGGAGGGTGCTGAATACGCATGTCTCTGCAGGACCCCAACCTGTAATAAGCCGTAGTTTTCCGACCCAAGTCTCGAAAACATCTCGACCAACGGCTTCGCCTGTTAGAAGCAAGAGTTCAAGACCGGGCATTTCGTCAGGTGTAAGAGTCCGAGCGAATGATGGAGTAAGGAAGGCCCAGTTGACCTTCATTTCTGTAATAAAAGCTCCGAGTCCAGTCATCCGGCTCTCCTCTGAAGGAACACATACTGTAGCCCCAGAGATTAGTGGTGCAATGATTTCGCCAATGCAAAGATCAAAAACGAAGGAGGCAAATTGTAGGATCTTAACATGAGATGTAAGACCGAGTCTTCTGCTGATAGCAGTCTGGCTTGTACAGACAGCACCGTGCTCCATCACAAGACCCTTGGGTATTCCTGTGCTACCTGAAGTAAATAAAACATAGGCAGCATGCTGGGAGGTGACATTTCGGACAGGGGGCTGAGGTGCGAAACCATACTCATCCACCAATTCCTGATCCAGCGCTGAGGAGACCTCTATGACACTAGTTACTAGTTCAGAGCACCTGGAAAAGTTGGCTGGAGATGTCAAAGCAAGAGTAGCTTTGGTCTGTTTGACAATCTGTCGCTGACGCTCAATAGGGTGTGACGGATCCAATGGAACCCAGGCAGCACCTGCTTTATTAACAGCCAAAAGTGAGACAAAAAACCAAATTGACTTTTCAAAGCAAAGATGCACCATATCTCCCATACTGATACTACTTGCTAGATAGATTGCAAGCCTATTCGCTGCACTAACAAGCCCGGAATATGTTAGTTTGCCATCCCACGATTCAATAGCAATCGCATTAGGCTGATGCTGCGCTTGTCTATCGATGAGCTGATGCAAGCAGGACTCAATAATCTCTGGGCTTTCAGCATTAAAAGCAACAGCTCTCTGCAGATCCCATTCGCTGGCAATAGCTATGCTATCCATCAAGGCACTGCCCTTAGCTTGTAGTTGCTCAATGGCTCGCTGGAGGTGATGGGCAAAACCTTGTAGTTTTGGCTCGGGCATGATAATTGGGTTATAAAGGAACATTAGTTCCACATGCTCAACATGGGTTATTGCCTGCAAAACCAGAGGGTATGTAAAGTAACCTCTAAGTGCTTCATCATCTAGATCCTTTGTTTGGACCGGTAGCATCATCGAGTTGCTCTCATCCCCATCTCCGGTGATATGCTGTACCGGCTGGATTACTAGCAGGCTTGTAAAGTCACAAGCTTCTTGAATCTCTCGTCCAAGTCTTGAGATATTGTGCAATCCAAACTGTTCATAAGCTACCATATCGTTCGCCTGATCTTGAACATTATGAAGAAAATTTGAAATAGAAGCTTTGCCATCTAAACGCATTCGCACAGGAACTGTAGCCACAACCGGTCCAGGCATGTTGTCGATTCCAGGCACTGGGGCTTGGCGCCCAGAAACCGCTGTTGCAAAACAGATATCATCGGTATCACAATACTTTGCAAGGACGATTGCCCAAGCAGCACGTAGAACAGTTGCTCTTGTAATCGAGCTGTCTGATGTCTTTGAGAATGGAATATTGATCTTTGTAATCTGACTTGCTGGAGCAGCAGATTGAGTGGGGTCGGCCAGTGGGAAAATAGCACGTTTGCTCCCATCCAACTGTTCCTTCCA
>VTGD01000202.1:0-53003 GCA_013406985.1 Calonectria crousiana | reverse complement strand
TTATTGTAGGCTAAAGTAGGCGATTTTGTATGTAAAAGACTGTCCGGAATTTTGTGGCTGTCCGGCATTTTTGTGACCAACCTCGAGGAACGAGAGGTAGGCAAGCGCCCCACACAGCCAACGGGTACTTATCTTATTATCTAATTTAATTGTGGAGTATATAAAAGCCCCTTTTTTCCTTATACTTAAATTTATGTTTGTATGCCTGTCAGATACGTCCCAGTACATAATCCATCATTTCTGAGCTTGTCACCTTTTTTGGCACGGGTATGTATTCGAAATCACCCTCTATCGCCGTCCACACGATCTTGTCAAAATAGCAAACCTCGCAGATGACCAGGCCTTCCACCTTATCTCGGGGTCGAACCCATTCTCGGCTGGATGATTCGACAGCCTTTCCTTCGCATCGAGGTACCTCGAAGCGTTCGGTGGCTTTGGCTACCCAGTCAGAGAAGGGTTCATTGTTCCTTGAAAAGATGTCCAGCGATCGCCTGATGTATGGGAAGCTGGCATCGCATATCCACGCATCGGCATCTGGTTGCGGGTTAGGATACCGATTCTCCCTGGGAATAAATTCTCCTGCATATATGCTTGCTTGAATGCGGTCTTCGTAGCAGGCCTCGCAAGAAACAAAGTTGACCATAATGTCGTTTGTGTCCTTTTCGATAATAAACCATTTGAAACTCTCCTTGCCTTTTATTCCTTCCTCGGGCTTGCAATCTTTTATAGCGAGGCGTTTCAGCATGTATTCCTTCAAAGGCTCAAAGGTTTGCATCTGCAAACATTGCGGTAATAGACTTGATGTTATTCGAGGAACATTAAATCTGCATCTGCCTTTGGCTCTCCACGTTTTCTCGAAAGCTCCTGCCGGTGCCGTATTCTGCAAAAACCTCTGGTGGCAACGCGTGCAGATCAAAAAGTCTGGCGCTGTGGGTAAATGAAACCAGAATGTTTCGTAACTGCTGTCGCGAATGTTGCCGGGGCAATCCCAGACGACCTCATGAGGTTCACCATGCTCCGATATATTGAGCGGCGGGCGACACCAGTCATCCTCAATCCATGTTTTGTCCCGTACTTGAACTTGGTTAACAGGGACCGCAACTTTTGACTCATCAAGAGAAATTGTCTGGAGCCCGTTCACAATGCTGTCGATCTGGTGTGTCACTCCAGATGCACTACCCAAAGCGGGATGCTCTGTTCCCAACGCAGGGCTGGTGACCGAAATAGGTTGCTGGGGTATCTGAGGATTTGGCGGGTCGGGTGATGTTTGAAGGTTGTAGTAAGGGTTGTAGTAGATAACATCCGTCCCATCATCTGATACTATCGGCTGTACATTGAATTGTTCTTTTTGAGGCTCATCCCTTTGTGGCTGCACTATCTGGGTTGCTACATAAGATTGATCTTCGGGTGGTTGCGTCGGATATGGGCGATGATGATATAAGCTCTCATCATTCGATACCAGGGTTTGTAGAGCTACACCTGCCGTAGGAACGGGATTTTGAGGTTGAGCTGGCTTATCAGGAGTCGGTATATTTTCCATTACAATATTAGAAGCTGGATAATTATGCCCCTGTACCAGATTTGATGTTGGCGGTGTGTTTTCGGCTATTTGATTCCCAGGTACTTCGAGGGGTTTATGAGGAACCGTCGCAACATTTTGATGCTGAGCTATCTCTGGAGCATTCATCGCGTATTGAGCGACCGGGATCTGAACAGCCTGAGGATAAACATGCTGGGTTTGAGTGAAAGACGGCATGGTGGGCTGCTCAAATTAAGTCTGCCCTGCAGGACTAAAGTGGCCATGTGTGACCGTGTTCGTTGTAGCATAGCTGTTCTGAGGGTGAGCGCTGAGGGCGGAGCTGACCTGGCCTTGCGATACATTCGTCGTGTCAGAGTAGTTATATGCGAAGGCTGCTGGCTGATTAATGGCATATTGCTCTTGAGGAACTACGACCGCACCTCCAGGACGACTGTAGTGGGGAACCTGGGGAGGTGCTGGAGATATGACATTTTGTGAATACACGGAATCTGCGGCGCTGGGAGGCGATGGCTGTGAAACATGTGTTAAACTCGTGTAACCTTGGAAAGCTTCGTGAGGCGGTGGAGATTGCAAAGTGCCAGGCTGTGCCGTTGCACCTGTGTTCCAGTACTGAACCTGGGTATGTGAGGTCTCCACTTGAGGCGTATATTGAGATGTATGTTGCGATGTGTGCTGAGGTGTATACTGAGTTGTGTATTGTGGTGTTGGATTTGGCGATATGTTTGGAGCGCCCGCATTGTGGCCTGCTTGGGTTGTTGGGATCTCGGGTCGATACCTATTCACATTTTGCTGCGCGAAAGAACTCGCCAATGCACGAGCTTCACTGTGCACATTCTGCGCCACGGACTTGAGAGTCGAGGCTAAACCGCGAAACGAGCTTGGACGTTCAGGGAGAGGCGGTGAGTTGTATGTTTGCTGTCCGTAGGGAGACGGTGCGGGGATTGATGGTGTTGGAGGAGCCCATGCTTGAGGCGATACGGGTACTGGAGCAGCTGGGTAGGATGGCTGAGTCCATGCTCCTCCAGGAGGCCTTGGAGGATATTCATATCCGGCAGCCGAGCTTGGTTGACGCGGTGGCAGAGAGGGGGGCGTTTGTTGGGCTCCCGGAGGCCCCGGAGGCGGTGGGAAGTAAGGGACTACGGAAGCGCCCTCGAAGCAGCAGTGAAAAAAGGCAACATAGAAATTGTCAAATATCTAGTTGAAAATGGCGCCGATATCAACATGCCCCTTGAGGGTAGGACCAACGGCAGCGTCCTAGCGGCAGCAGCATTTGAAAGGCAGGTTGAAATTCTCGCGTGGTTGATTGAGAATGGAGCCGATGTGAACATGCCCCTTGCGAGTGGCAATTACGGCAGCGCCCTCTGTGCAGCAGCATATACCGGCTCTCTCGAGGCTGTTCAGTATCTGGTCGAGAAGGGCGCTGATGTAAACATGCCCCTCAAGCAGTGGGGACACGAGAACGCTCTCGGAGCAGCATTACTCTGGAGAAATGTTGATGTTTTCTTTCTGTTGCTCGAGGAAGGGGCCGAGACGAAACAACCGCAGTACTTTTCTACGGTATGTTTTAATGGCGATAGAGATTATTTTCTTTATATCGATGATGTATTGTGTTTCAGGCAGGAACGGCCCGAGGGTCATGTCACAACTGCAACGATGGTGTCAGCTAACAGCGCGCTCGCGAGCACCCTGCAGGACATTCCTTAGTTATTTTGGGAATATCCTAAATAGCTTAGTGCTGTGGTAGATATGCACAAAAACTGTATGTAGAAATGCAAAATCCTAAACCCTTTAATGTTGTTTATAAAAAAGAATCTCTCAAAACCATCTATAAGTAAATCTCTATGATTTATCATGAGCAAAGATAGCAGCTGAATCACCTCCTATATTTGCATAGCAGTCACATATCCTTCAGAACAAACAAGTAATAGACGTTGCAAACTCGAACAGTGACCGTATCGGTGTTGCTGCTGCCGCTGGTGTCGAATCCAGCTACAATTTAATGGCACAGATTCAGCTATAGAAAACGCTTCCATAGACCCGGCAGACTGGTGTCCTAGCCATTGATCTCAGGTTAATGGCTTGGTTGTTAGGCTTTTGGAAAACTCATAGACAAGTCCGACACAAAAGCAATGGCATCAAGGCATGCACAGAACTTATGGTTCCCGAATGATGACGGGTTAGCACTACATCAATTACAAAGTTTACTTCCTTGTAATCCTCCCTGCTTGAACTGGCATCTGTGCGGGCGCATTATGCGGCCAAGAGTGAGGCACCAAGGGTTTCCACTATTCCAGCGAACAGAAGTGACATTGCACATTTCAGGTGGTACTCTGTATCAAGCCTTAGCATTGAGGTCGAGGAATTGGCAAGCAGAAATGTTTATTCAGGTTGTAACAGACAGAAAATTGTTCACCCGTCACATCTCAACACACGTTGGAAAGGCAAATCGTGTTTTGTTCGCAAAATGGCTGTTCTTGTCAAATGAATACAAGGGGCCTACTAATGGGGTCCGTAAGTAGCTGCCAACGACGAGGAAATTCATTTTATTTTACCGATCGGACACATCTTCGAACCATATAATATCTAATGTGCCTGGGCGTAACATAAGCTCACTAAAGTGAGATGCCTTGGTGCCCAGTTTCAACAGTTTCTGTTGTTGATTCTGGGTTCGCACCGCAGTAATGACGAACAAGAAGGGCTTGGTATTGTCTTTATCAGCTGTGATTGTATAGGTTAGGATTTGGAGATGCGTTCATCTAGCTCAGCTCGCCACATTCCAATGGTGGGGCTCGATGGGCGAAAAGGCTTCCAAACGCTTTGTCACCGACTAAACTGAGTCAGCGATGGACCTGTTATGCTTTGGACATAAACTTAAACTGGCAAACTATTATCTAACAGGAAAGAGCCCAAATATGTGCGTGGATCATCAAGGCTACACACGGACTCGATGATCTGGCGGCTGAGAAGGATTTGGGTGAGGCCGAAGGGATTCATTCCGCTACCAACCTCAAATCATTGAAATACTATGATTATGGTAGCTTACATTCTTGGAGAGTATGCTTCTGGGCTTGAACTGTATCCCTGATTCAATAGCTTTTGGGTGAACATTCCAGGTCTTGTGCGAAGTACAAGCGCCACCTATCTGATTCGGCAAAGTGTGCAAGAAAATGTTCTCAATAGAAATTATTCAGCTTACTTTTGAATTTAATTTGGCTAACGGGCTGCGAGACTGTGGCAAATCTCGCTAGAGCGTCAATGGCGTGTCAACATTGGGCATGTGATGGCCGGTCGTTGGCGTCCAAAAACAAAAATGCAGTAGAAGCTAAGTCCTGTGTTGGTTAGAAAATGCGATTCTCCCTTTTCTTTTGTATGTCACCTTTCCTAATTGCAACGAACCAAGTTGCATTCACCCAATCTATCACGTCAGTGTGGATGGACAAAAGTCTGGTTTGTGCCTAGCGCAGATGGATCCGGACAAGCGGTTGAACTCAGCACAAAGACTAGATCGGTCTTTTGCGCTCATCAGAGCTGACATAACTTGACCGGTTTTAGAAATCTTCCGCTCAAATCTAGACGCCAAACTCGGTCTCACTGGGGCTGTGGCTGATTGGATTGCATTTGAAGCAATGTGCCTTTGAAAAGCCCAATGGGAAAGAACCAAGCTTTTATATCAGATCGAAGGTGTTAAATAGATCAGAGATTTCACTAAAAAAACACACAGGAATAATCTCTCTTTAGTGTACTGCTTTTGCCGACTTGGACTCAGGCCTCGGATGGTGGAGCTGAGTGGCTTATCGGAAGTGTAAACCTTGCTTGGAGTGTTTTGCTGGTTCGGGATATGCAAGTAAGATTCTAGAATTAGGAGCATCCATCAAAAACAAGAAGAGTATTGGCGAGCATCTTCTTATGAACCCAGTCTCCCAGGCGCGTGGGAATTCCACAATAACTTCCTTTGCCGTCGCACCTCTGTCACCCCACGAACCTTCTGTCCATTTTCCTGTGCCATACCTGGCGATCACATCTGGCCCGGACAGCAAATAATCTTTGTCGACGCATTCCAAAATATCCCAGCCGTGCCTGAGCAACCAATCATGAAAGACATTACTCGCTCACAGGAAATGGTAGGTGGAACTCCTTCGATCAACACAGTCGTCTCAATAATAATGGCTCAACCTAGGCCATTTTGTGGCTATTCGTAGCGATTTGCGTCCTTTTGGTCATCGCCAGGCTCGCAGTGCGTACCTGGAAGGGTATGTGGAGATTTTGGGTATCTGAGGTCTGGCTTGCGCTGTCTGTCGCGACATTTACTATTGTTGTAAGCGGCGAAGAATATACGTGGAGGCATAATCTACGAGATTGGGTGGATAAAAGCGACATCGGCTATAACAAAGTATGACCTCTCATCTAATTGAAGATGCTGGCTAACTAGGTGAATGAATAGTGGAAGTTCTTTCTCACGTTCATCGTTGACGCGGGATATTATTTTCCCAGATTTAGCCTTCTTGCGTTCTATTACGAGCTCTTTCCTATCTCCGAAGAGCGACTCAGAAAGTTCCTCTATTTTACAGTGGCCTATACTACTTGTGCATTTCTCATGGATGTTTTTCTCTTAGTATTTTGGTGTGGATTACCCGTATCCAAAAATTGGTAATCAGACCTCCCCACTCAACAAGATATTCTGAATAGCTTGCATCTGACAATTCGGTTTCAAGGTCAACAAACGACAACGATTGCTCCTTATATCTGGTATCAGAGATTTTTGATATCAGTTGGCCCGTTGGATTGAGTTCGGAAATACTGAGTAAGGACACTACTATTCTACCTCTACATTTCTGACATTTTTTTCCATTTTAGTCTTTGCCTTGCCGTTTGGAATGCTGCGACGATTGAAAGCCACACCAAGGAGAGATCAAATTGCTTTGCTTGCTCTATTTAGCGTTGGGATCTTGACCATCATAATGACAACCCTGCGATTTGTCTTTACACAGCAGTCGATCTTCACGTACTCTACAAGTGAGCCCCTTCAACCCCATACCTTACACCGAAGTCATTGACAAAATGTAGCTGTCATTAGTTCGGCAGAGATCGTGAGTCAAATCCTCGTGTGTGCATTACCAGCGCTACGGCCCTTGCTTCCTATGATGAGTCTTGGTTGGACCAAACTCGCCAGTATTGCCACAGGGACGACTATTTCGCGAAGTGAAGAGGACGAGAGAACTTTGAGAGGCTCCAATGGTACAAGAGACATGAATGAGAAGGATTCAAGTCAGATGTATCAAGGCAATTTGGCCGAACTTGGCGAATGGAACCCAGAGCAGGGCAATATCCCAGGGGGTTCTGGTTCACAAGTGACAGACCGAAAGAGCTAGCTGAAGGTCATTATGTCGAACCGCGAACGCAGAGATATAACTTGGGGGTGTAATTCTATGCGGACAGCATGGCATCAAACTAATTTGTTAATATTTAATCTGCTTTCTACGAGAAAGGGTAATTCATATGTAGAGACAAGGGTCAAGAACTCAAAATCGTCTATGAGGATAAATATATGGTTCACTGAAAATGAAATGATTACAAAGGCGTTGGGGGCCAGGCGCCCTGTAGCCATTCATCCTCTTATACCCGATCTGATCCGTGTATATCCACAGGACATACTTTGTCTTCCTCTCCACTTTTTCTTTCACCAGATCACGGATTTCATTTTTCATGTAAGGTAATGTGCATTCAACTACTGTGTGAGAGGTGATGGTGCCGCATGATGGTTTTCAAAATTCACTGGACGTTGATGGCACACCAATCTTCAAATATACCACAAGGAGCAGTATTCATAAACGCCATATGGTACTACCGGAGCCTTGAACGACCCAAGCCCTGTACCGAATTGCTGACTGTCATGAACAGAAAATTGTTCTTGTGGATCTCAGGTTAGTGAACTTTAGCAGGTTGTGACGCCCAGGGCTCATACTTGGGCCACGTACAAATTTCTACTTCCAAGCTTGCGAATTCGAGAGACTTTCGGCGCAAGGTTTAGCAAGGAACTGCTTTACTTTAGCAAAGGCCAGTATTGCTCAATCTCAGTAACGCCACGCTTGTACCACTGCACGAACTGTAATATCTATCGGCTTGAGGTGGATAATGCATCCTCTCTGAGTATTGCGTTCGGGATAGTAGCTGCCGATTAATTCAAAAGATTCATGGATGGCAGGGTTCAGTAATGATAATGTTACATTGGCATATCAGGCAGTGAAGCCAAAACAACATTTTTGACAAGTTTGTGTCTGATGGATTATGACGTAGTTGGTTGGACTTTGGCTATTCTTCGGCTTAACTCGATTCTGTGTGCTTGCACAAGAGCAAGGGGTTACTTCTCACCATCATACGCAATACCCACTAACAGGGAACTAAAAAAGGGACAGGGTATATGCCGCACAGCCGTGTCAACGTTTGTGATGGCTATTTCAAACTTCTCAGTTAATTCGTGAACTCATCGCCCAGATTCTTTTGGACTCTTTAGGCACCGACTTTGATTGCCGCCTTTTTGGAAACGGAACCCAACGCTGAACCCCCAAATCCCAATCCATATTTTAGTCAACACAATCTCAAAAATTTTATGAGAACATTTATCTCATATCCTTGCGTCTACATTTCGAAACGTAGATAGCGTGGGTATTGCTCGTTACGCGCTACGGGTATCACGGCCCGGTTTACAGTGTGGCTACATGTGAATTTACAGTGTCATCCATCTAGGTTCATGATCGCGGCGGTTGCAAGGTGTCCCTGTTTTAGACTTTGAACATTTTCCACTCAATTAATTCCGGGTTTCCGACATTTCTTTTGAATCAGAGGGATGAAGTCGATGAGACTCTCAATTTCATTCTTCCTTATCATTACTGCTATGGATATTATCATTATCCGTGCTGAAGGTTTTATCCTTGATCTCGGTTTTATTCTTGCGTTGACTTTTATCCTTGGCTCGTGCTTGGTGGTACATTTAATCTTACTCTCGCTTTCGGTTTGATGATCGTCGGTAGCTTCCTCCTTATCCTCACTTTGGACTCAACTATTTCCAACAAGAAAAATGGTCAACATAAGAACACAAAAGTCCCATCATCATCAACACCAACGCCAACACGATCTTCACCTCTTATATCTTGTCTTTATCCCTTAATTCAAGTAAATCTCCTTTGAAAACTTTCAAGATGCAGTTCCTTGTACTTTTGTCTTTTGGTCTTGCCAGTTTTGCCAGTGCACTGCCAAACCCTCAGCCTGAAGCAGTTGGGCTAGAGAAACGAGCTTGTCAATTTGAGAGTACTTGTCTCGGTACTTTGACTATCTCCTCCGGGTGTTTATCAACCTTCTGTGGAGAGAACTTTTGTGTGAGTTCACCTTCGAGACCACGAAGAGCTTTTCCAGGACTGATGTGTTCAGTGTTAAATATGCTCCATAGTCAGAATATATCATGAAGGATGGTATAAGTAATCGTTGTATGGAGTTCCTTATTGAGGTTTAAGCTCGGCCGATTATTTATGGGTTTTAAATTGTCATCTACATATTATACACATATCAACAAGTGTCACTAGAGTTAAACCGCAATTATAATTCTCAGTGAGATCAGTATCAGCGTCTTGGTGTCTGTACTTGGAACTCCTCCATCGATGAAGGAATGGGTAAATGGACAGGTTTGGCATTAGAAAGTCTGGCTTGGACACATTGTGATATTGAGGTGCACTGAGATCCATATAAAAGATCCGGGAAGTTACATCAAAACTATTGAACATGAATACGTGTTTTCCGACAACCTGCCAATTTCTTTGCACTGAAAGAGCGCTACTCAGTTCATCAAATGGTTTCCTTTCAGCCATGGCAACTTAACTTCAAGCAATAGAGTCTCGCTATGTAGGCTAAGCTGATGTTTCCCCGGATAGAAAGGTAAACAACGCCCATAGAAATATGGAAAGGTATGGACACGCACGCAAGTTCTTGAGCAAGACAGGGTTGTGCATCCTAACTCATGATCACAGTGACCTTGCACGGAATTATACATCAGATATGGGCTCATTTATCATTTGCAAGATTGCAGCAAAATAGGTTCATCCAGGTTATTCGCAGGAGATGTTCCATCACTCTCAATCTTCAAGTGACAAGGCACACAAGTGGGAAGCCACTAAGGGAGCGAGCGACGAGCCAAGAAATATGCTTAACCTGTTTGGGCAGAAGTTGTACCCATATTTTGCCCAATGGCCCAATCATAAGGTCAAGCCAATCAACCTAAAGGTTCAGCTGAATTCGTGGCGTTAGGCATAGCCACCACCACCGCTAATGCCACGGTAAGCCACTTTTCCTAGCCAGTATATGAGACTGTCCAAAGACGGTATCTCGACAAAACACCTCAGCTCAAACCCTAACTCATCGTCGACTCCAGCGAGCTGGATCAGTCGCAGTGAGAAACGTAGAACAGGAGAGCCACCCACGACAAGCAAACAGCAAAATATCGATGGCTGCGCAAGCGAACGTCCTTGATCTACCGGATGAACTGCTCTGGGAAATCGGAACCCTGCTCGATACGGAAGCCGCGATCGCCTCGCTAGTCGCCACAAACCGACGTTTCCACAAGCTATTACTCGCTCATCTGTATTTTTTCAATTATGAAAAGAACAGCCAATATGACGGCTCGGCGGAAAGCTGGGCGGCGAGAAACGCGCGACTTGATGTCATGAAAAGAGTCGGTGAACTGGGTCTTTGGGAAGGAGGCGATGCAGTCTTTGAGGATACCGTCTCATGTGGGAGCCCCGAAGTTCTCCAGTTTCTCCTAGAAAGCGACCACCCCAGCCCTATTCCTATGGACGAATTATTTCTCATGGCCACCGAGGCCTGCAACATGCCGATAATGCAATATCTGATAGACAAGGGCGTCAGTGTGAAAGATGCGTGTACCCCGAGTGGGCGAAGCGCCATTTTTATAGCCGCTAGGGCGAACAACGTAGAAGTCCTCCGGCTTCTCGTGGAAAATGGAGCAGACGTGGAGGACCGAGACTTTAATGACTGGAGCCCTTTGGCCTGTGCCGCGCTAAGGACAAGCGGGTGGGAAGCAGCCAGGTTTCTCATGGAGAACGGAGCAGACATCAATGCCAAGGGAGTTGCAGGCCGCCATACGGCCTTGCACGAAGCTGTGATAATGGCGCGCGTGGCTTCTATTCAGTTCCAGCTTGAAAACGGTGCTGACCCTACCATCAAATCCGCCGACGGAGAGAACACAATCCACCAGATAGCTCATGGTTCCTACCCCGAGGTCATACGCACTGTGCTGAAAGGAAGAAGTTCGGAACAAATTTCCATGCCGGACGAGGTATTCGGGGCCACAGCTCTTCAAACTGCAACCATCAGAGGCGAGGGCTTTGTAGCCCATTCTCTCATAGCGATATCTAGCATCGCTGACCTGGATTATCGAGACAAATGCGGCAGAACAGCCATGTTCTACGCTGCCCGATACAATCGCGGCTTTATCTTAAGGGTGCTTCTGAAGAACGGCGCCGACTCCAGCATTAAAGACCGCTGGGGTGCTTCATCCATATTTGCAGCCGTCAGAAATGAGCACATCAGCATTGTCGAAACTTTGTTGGAGTTTATCGGCCCGGAGTGCTTTGATGAGCGAGACGACTTTGGCCACGGCATTGTTTGGTGGGCGACGAGAGTGGGCAATGCTAGTTTGTTGAGCATGCTGACGAGATTTGCGCGCGAATCCGAGTCCGATATCGAAATTGAAGCCAGTGAGTATTTTGCCGACGAGAGGATCATCCGCCACAACCGCAAGTGGTGCTGGTGTGATATTTGCACGCGCAGCATAGGTGGCTTGAGGAATGGGTACCAATGTAGCGTCTGCTTTGACCTTCATTTTGTTATTTGCAATGATTGCTTTACGGATAGACGAGTCACCTGTGAGCCAAGACATCGAGAAGAGGGGTGGGTGCCTTATACGAGGTGTACATGTCCGGCTTATGATCAACCTTGAGGGATTGCTGTTGTTTCACGACCACTAGGTCAAAAGCTTTCCCCTAGTTTGAGTCTGGGTTGGCGGCAGCATTGGCTGTTCCTGACCATGGCGTCGATAAATTTGAGGAAGTCGAATTTCCAGAGCAACCAAAGTCAGAAGCTCGGAGTATAGCCAAGAACCCTGCAAAGTTCACGTGGATCGTACTCGTTGACCCACCTGTGGAGAGGGCGGGGCATGCGTGAGATGCTATAGGTAGGATTCGCACGAGTCCCTTCCACATACGACCATAGCTCTCAGAAAATACGGGATCCCGTCCGCTCTCCCATAGTCAAGCTGAGAAGCGGTGAATTAGTACTCGGGTCGGTGACGACCGGGGAATCCTCGCTGTTGTATGTTTTTTTTGTTTTTTTACTTGTGTCCAGGGCTAAACTAATGTCTAACCCATCGCAAGAGATCGGGTCCAACTCGAGACATTCACTTTAAAGCTATCAAGCCACGCCATACGCACGAGCACGGGATACGCAGGAGGTACTATGAAAAATCCGAATTTCCTTCAGTATTCACTTCACTCCGTGGCTCCAGAATTTGATTACCAATGCACTGGGTGGGGAAATTGTAGGCAAGGACTCTAACACAATTGAAACCATTTCTCGGGCAGAAACTGTCAGAGTGCTGCATTTTATTTTTTGCTTCACTAGTGTAACCTGTCAAAACTATCCAATTTCCTCATACACCACGCTTTCACTTTGCAATAAACAAAACAATTATAATTTGCAAACTCAGCCAGCTGAGTTTCCTCCCACATTTCGTCCATTGATCGATGCCAAACTAGATGAAAAATACCAGATGTTTCAACCTTGCAATGATCAATTACCCCGCTTATATCTGTGTATAAAGCCTCAATTGCGCCAGCGCTTGGTCATGAGAAGATGATTAGAATCGAGGAGGACCACGCGGCGGGGGCCGAGCACCGCCACCAGGAGGAGGGGGTGGACCACCACCAGGAGCGCCACCACGAGGGGGAGCACCACCAGGAGGACCGCCTCGAGGAGGACCACCGCCTGGAGGGCCTTGTCGAGGTGAGAGAATAGCACGACGAAATGCCGGAGGAGGAGGAGGACCGCCAAAAGGTGGAGGTGGAGGTGGAGGAGCATTGCCCTTGGATGGAGGAGGGGAGACTGCTATAGCCAGCTCGCTTCGTCCCCTGGAAGTCGTCTCGCTGCCTGCAGGATGCGACTGCGCCAGCGCAATCATGCCCACAATAGCCACAGCAATGTTTTTGAAATGCATGGTGATGTTGGAAGAAATGTTTGAGAAAGATTAATTAGCAACCACCAAGAAAGAAGATTAGATTAGGTAAACGAGTTGGATTGAATGTTGGTGTGCGTTTTCTGGAAAGACAACTTGCTTGCCAGAGCATCTTTATATACACGAATAAACCTAGTGATATCCTCGAATTTACAGCAATAACACCTCCCATCGCCAAATGTCACTCCGCATGACTAAATCATGTTTTACCTTGCATCACTGACGGTGATCTTCACGACGCTACAAAACAGTCCATCGCCAATACTCAGCGCCGTTAGATGTTTCGGTGTCCTGTTTTGCTACACCCATAGACTTGGCCACGTCATCACGGTAATGCTTTCTAGGTTTCCCATTCATAACTAGGTCTGCTCATACGTCTCCATCCATGCATGATCATAGATCAGATGCAGATACGGAGGTTTGAGAACCAAACGATAACCCCGCTCTGGGTTAGTTGGTCGCCATAATCATATCCATCAGGCAAGTTTGGCCATGAGGCAACAGATTCGGTCGCTGGGGACAGTTTAAGAGCACTGATACCGAATAGGAATTGAAACAATTCGTTTCCACAGACCCAAGATGATTTAGAATGCAGGCAAACTATTATATAAGGAAATTGGCAACCCAAATTTCACAAGGCAGTTTTACGAAGCGACTGCCTCCGCATAGAGTAACTGATGGAATGGCTTGACATAAAAACACGCGTTTTTACTCTGAGGTTCGCCTCAGAACACTAATGCCCTATCTCACAGGGGATTTCCCTGTCAGTGAGATATCCGATACTGTACACAGCCCAGTGGTACACCAATAGTTTCACACAGCCACAACATCTCACTAGCTTCACCAAAAATAAACCAAACGTTTTGGCATGATTCATCGTGGTGATGAGCCAAAACAGCTCATAAACTGCCGCCCTTCAGAAGTTAGGAATTCGCATTAGAATTACAACAACTCAGATCAGATGAATACCCATAGTCGGGGCGTGGGCGTGAAATAAACCATGTTGAGCTAAAAAATCTCCCTCCAACCTCTTCATAACAAGTCAAAATTTCAATACAGCGCCGATTACACTCGCAACGTGAATGCCCTGTGTCTCATGTTAGGTCAAGTGTCGTGTTTTGCATCGTCGCCGATACACCACTTGTAACTACCTCAAAACCTTAACTCAATTGTTATTAATAATCTGTATTGGGATAGGCTTCACTGAATAATCCTTTTCTGCAATCATGTAATCCAGAAATTAACGCCGCAGTTTACACATTTGCTCTCAAAACATAGCATGCGATTAATTCGGTTTGTTAGCCTAGCCCATATGGCGAGTTGCCTGGTAAAGAATGAACAGAAGAGCCTACATGTTTCAGTAAATCTTTCAATTATTAAACCGTCTTCACCCACCTAATAATGTAAAATTATGATTTTGCGCGCATACTAAAGAGAGTGATTGATTGTTGATTGCCGCCGTAAAGAACAACGAGGCATGAGAGCCACACCTACTCGTTGGAGCTCCGTCCTCTCTATTGAATTAAACACTCGTACTTCAGCTGTGAAACTCGAAATTCCTCAGAATCGCAAAATATAAGGAACCTACTAGTGGCGTCCAACACTCGCCGATGATGTGATGTGGATCATGACGAGTTCACCAAGGTGGGGGTGTAGGGTACCTCGTTTTTTGTGTCCACTTCTAGAACGAAACAAGAAAAAAGGAATCTGCGAGCCAGAAACTCTCCCAATACCTACATTATGATGAGAATGAATGTCGTTCCCATGAATGGCTTAATTCCGTTTGACGGGGATATTTCCGTTGACACCAGCGCGGTTTTCTTCCTAGATTTTTGCTCGTGCGACTTAGCGTGTGCCGATCCCATCGCTTCAAGGCTTGGCAAAGAGGAGTAGCGTATTCGGGCCAACCAGCTACAGCGTTGAAAAGCACTGCAGCCCAGTGTCATGGACCCTGCAGAAGATGAATATTGGAGACAAATTACGATCTTACCATGAATCGGGTAATACGTGGCGCCGACCAAGATCCAAGGGAATCGGTTTGCGGGGCATTCCATGTCTTGTTCGTTTAGCTTGCAGTTGAAGTCATGCAGCTGAGGATGTGAAGAAAGCGGTGGGCAAGGTGATCTCCAAGAAAAACCACGTATAACTCCTGTGGCATGATCCAATCCGCTCATCCCATGACATGCTTCCCCGTGCACTTGTCGCCTGGCAGCAAGTTCCGATGCAGCTCAACCAACGCATGGTAATGACACCTCTGGTGGCCCTCTGGGCCTCATCTTTTGCTCTTGCACAGACTATCATTGTGGATGGAAAGACGGTCGGTACGTAACTTTAATGATGGGGCTCTATGAATGCAGCGGTACACTGATGTGTATTTTTAGAGGCCAGTCAGGATAATGTACCTGGTGTGTCCACAAACGTGGCGGGGGATTTGTTCACAGACGAAGCAGCCCAATTTACGGAGGAATCTTTGGAGCAGCTGTTGAAACTGCATCTCTCCGACTCATCGCTGTTACAATTTGGTAACCCTGACATCAACTACAAGAACTCGACGAAGAATGGACCGAAATGCAAGGTCTTCCCTGGTGACCACTCCTGGCCCAGCAAACCTACCTGGAATATGCTGGACCTGGTGACAGGTGGTAATTTGATCAAAACGGTTCCGATCGGTGCGCCTTGCTTTGGCAATCTTGGCCTCTATAACGAATCTCTGTGTCTGGAAATCAAAGATCAGTGGACGAATTCATCTCTCCAGTGCGTTACTTTCTCTGCTTTTCCGGAGACCAAGCTGATGGGTTCTCCAGTATGAGTGATCCATCTTCGGTCATGTCCCCGCTGTACCAAGGCTTGACTTGCCGCCCGACATACGACTTTGATAATAAGTGTACTATTGGCGGATTCCCCTCCTATGTTGTTGAAGCATACAACGTTGCACACATTCAACTGGCCATCAATTTTGCTCGAAACCTAAATTTGCGTTTAGTGATTAGAAATACAGGCCATGACTTTAATGGCAGGTCTGTTGGCGCAGGTGCACTCTCTATTTGGACGCATCGATTCAAGGGCATTGAGTTCTTCGATTCCTACAGGTCCAAGTCGTACACGAGACCAGCTATCAAGGTTGGCGCTGGCGTAATCGTCAACGAGGTGTATCAAGCGGCTGAAAAGCATGGTGTCACTGTTGTTGGTGGCGAGGGCCTCAGCGTCGGTTTCGCTGGTGGCTACCTTGCAGGTGGTGGACACTCACCAATGACGCCGGTGCACGGCCTGGGCGCCGATCAGGCATGTTGATTCCAACCTGCCACTCACGCCCTGGACTGACGAATTCACTACTCAGATATTAAGCATCAACGTTGTCACTGCAGATGGCAGATTCATTACTGTGAATGAGGAGCAAGACAAGGATCTGTTTTGGGCACTTAGCGGAGGTGGCGGAAGTACGTTTGGAGTCGTGACCTCGTACATCGTCAAGGCGCACCCCAAAACCAAGGCTGCTCTCATGAGTATAGCCTTCAGCACAAGCGCTACTGTTTCCTACGACGCATTTTGGGCTGCCATCAGAGCCTACTGGAAACTCATCCCTAAGTTCAATGAGGCCCAAAATTACGAGTATTGGAGGGTTTGGCACACGGACAATGAGACGCTGACATTTACCATGAAGCCCTGGTTCGCTCCAGGATACACCCTGGCCGAACTCAAAGCGCTTGCTTCCCCGGTTTTTGAGAGCTGGGAGAGACTTGGTATCAAGGCTGAGGTTAATGCCTCGGAGCATGATAACTTTTATCCTGCGTGGCAAGCTGGGTTTCCTCGGGAAACCGTTGGCAGGTCTTACTCGAAGACAGCCGCGCGACTTTTCCCGAAGTGAGAATCCGGGCGTGCAAATGAAGGAAAAATTACTAACCACTCCTAGGGAGAATCTCGATGACCCGGAAAAGTTTAATCAGACATTTGAAGCACTAAAAAGCCTGTCCGACAAGGGGGGCCAGATTATCGGCTATGGCATCACCGGCGGCCCTGGCCCGTACCCAGACAACGCCGTCAATCCCGCCTGGAGAAGCGCGGCAATGTTTGCTATTGCCGTGAATATCTGGGCGGAAGATAGCCCGTGGAGTGTTATTTCCACGGAAAGCAAAAGGTTGACGAATGAATGGATGAAGCCTTGGCGCGACGTCTCTCCGGGGAGTGGGACATATGCATCAGAGTCGGACGTGACGGAGCCAAATTTCAAACAATCCTTTTACGGCGAGGCCAAGTATGACCGACTCCTGGCCATTAAAGATTCCGTCGATCCCACAGGGCTTTTCTACGCGCTTCAGGGCGTTGGGAGTGATCGGTGGTATGTGACGGATCAGGTGGATGGTGTTCCGACCCAGAATGGCCGCCTTTGTCGTGCTGCTTAGCCGCAAAACCTAGTTTAAGCATGAATCTAGTTTCGATGGGAACTTTATAATACCACCACCCTGGTTTCGATAAATATCCCCTGTGCTGCTCCGTTGGGCGCTGAATGACGTGGAGCGCGACGACGCGTCACAACACTCCACAATGTCGCTGCGTTGAAACAACTTGACGATCCTGATGCGTTTCTCAACTGTGTTTATATCTATTAATCTATGATTTGGAAGTCGCTTCGAGACTGCCGATACCAATATCGTACCTAGTAACAATTTTCTTGAGTTTTGGCTGGATTTGCAGAATAACAAATACTTGGAAACCCCCCTCATCCCGTGGATATCAGTGATAAAAATTTATCCATCGGATCAATTGGACACCCACTGGAACCCAGGCCGAGATGTTCTTTTTTTCCAAAGTCCAAGTCGCTGGTCCTGGTGTTTCAGCTTCTAGAAATGAGGTCTGGTCCCTCATTCAAAATTGATCTGCTTGAATGGTGGAATAAATGTTTCGTCTCGCAAGATAGGACATGGGGTGGGGAAAAACACCCAACAGGGTTAAGCGGAACTGACTCTGCGACAACTTCAGACGGCAAGGTACAGGCCCTGGCACAAAAAACCGTTCGATTGCTGTATGGTTGCATTCGCCTATTGCGCAGTAGCTTTTTGAGTGTTTTTATAAACGACTTCAAGCCCATGACTTCGAGTTGTGTCTTCGTTTTGCTCGTGTCCAAAGATTGAATCCCGCCTTTACTTTCTTTAATTTTGGTGCTGGGACACCACTCTCATTCGTTATTAACCGGGTATATCTTCATCATGAAATTCCTTTGTTCCTTTTCGGCTTTGCTCTTCGGCGCTGCGCACGTTGCGGCTGCCCCTGCACCCGGAGCCCAACTGTCGCGACGAGCTACACCAACCGTCTACTTTTGTGGCGATAGCACCATGGCTAAGAATGGTGCTAACGATGGTGACACGGATGGGTGGGGTGAATACATTGGCGACTATCTGACAGCGACTACTGTCAACAAGGCAATTGGCGGCCGCTCGGCTCGATCTTATTGGAACGAGGGTAGATTCCAAGCTGTTGCCGACCTAGTTCAGTCGGGAGATATTGTAGTTATCGAATTCGGACACAATGATGGTGGTTCCCCTGAGTCCAACGATAACAACCGATCTGACTGCCCTGGCGCTGGTTCCGAGACCTGCACTTCGGATTCGACGGGGGAGACCGTTTATACATTCGTCTACTATGTCACTCAAGCCTCCAAGCTCATGCTGGAGAAGGGTGCCAGCGTTATTCTCAGCTCCCAAACGCCAAACAACCAGTGGGAGACTGGCGCATTCGTCGGAACCGCTCCTCGCTTCGTGGGATATCAAAAGACCGCCACCGAATCGCTGGCTAGCTCCAGCGTCACCTTTGTCGATCACTTCCAGGCTGTTAGCAACATGTACCTCTCGCTCGGTAGTTCCGAAGTCAACGCCCTATACCCCAACGACCACACCCACACCAGCCCAACGGGCGCCAAGCTTAGCGCACAGGCATTCGCACAGGCTATTTCCCAAGCTATGAACGGCACAACAAGCTTGCAGACCTATGTCTCGACACCCATCACCACTGTATACTAGGAGGGATCAAAGAATATTAGTAGTTTAGCCGTTTTTTAACAGGAATCATTATTGTTTTCATTCGAGCTTGGACGATCCGTAGTATTCGTCCACCATCTTCTTCGTGCTTTCGTCCGTCTCCACAGCAATGTTCTTCTTACCGGCCCAGAACTGCTCCCTCTCTACAAGCAGCTCATCAACCCAAGCCTTTGTCTCTGCCTTTTTGAGGAAATTTGCCGCCCGAGTAAACTCATGGAGATTAACCCGTCCATCCTCGCGTTTTTCATACTCGAACATTTGCGTAATCATGTCAACCTTGTCAATGTCGTTGGCGTACTTGGCCTCCTCCGTCTCTCCATCTTCAAATTCGTGCCAACATGACAAGATGTCAAAGCCGACCGTTTCATCCTTGACTTGCGTCTGTGCAATGTACTCTAAGGCGGCCTTCTCCCGGCGGTACTTTTCATCCTTTCCGACGCGGTCCATGGGCGTGTAATCGCCTACGATGGACTCTGCCAAGTCATGGTACAAGCACAGCTTCATGCATCGGTATTTGTCGATGCCACTGGGAAGTTGCTCGACCATGGCCATCATGCGGAAGGTATGCGAAGCAATTGTTTCACACCTGATCAAAACTTAGCACGCGCCGAGAGATAATGTCTGCACCTACTCGATGATTCCACGCAATATCCATCCGGAACGCTTCAAACCCTTGAGCTCTCCAAGTAAGTGGAAGAATCCCAAAGAGGAATTCTGCCTGAACGTATGCAGTGGAAGGCCCTTGGTAGCCAAGGCCGCTTCCAGGGTCCATTCCTTTGGAGAATCGCTCATTTGTCAGATCGTATTAGACTGGAAAGCTAGGAAGGAGAAGCTATAAGTGTAAGGATCGTCAAATTCCTGCGCACAGTTTATGCGGCACGCAGTTTCCCACGAATAATGAAAATTATTCCAGGGTGCCACAATCATGCGTTTATTCTTTCATCTAACCCCGCTTTCGCAAGAATTATGTCCCGAAATCCGGGCATCAAGATCAAGACTGCACACCGGTTAAATCGATCATGTGTCGAATAGAGATTGACTGATGGCATATCGTGTCACAAGCGCCACCCATGCCATTTGAATATTAGTTGACCCGGAATATTGTCCAGCCAATACCTCTAGCTGGTTATCCCTCGAGCCAATCATCGTCACGATCTTTTCCATTACCTATTTGATGGTAGTCAGTGTCTCCAAGAGCTGTCCCCCCATCATAGGCATCATTTTTGCTCGAACCCGCCTTGGATCATCTTGCATGTACATACTGCTTTTGTGAGTGGTTTGGCTCATGATCCACCAACTGCAATCATGATTGGACATCCTGAATGCGAAAAATGCCTTGCCGTACGCCACGAGGCGCGAATGGTCAAAAGCACGGCAGATGATTAATGTTGATAAGGAAACCACCAATCTAGACTGGTCGATATTCCATAACTATGACTTGGCGCATTCAGTCTTAGCTAGCGGCAGGCAAACTTCGGTAATCTACCACACAGCTTCCTTGATTATACATAAATATTCACAAATTCGGGTTAGCGATGGCGCGTGGCTTGGAAACACCAAAATCATCCCTTCATCGGTGCCATAAAGTGGCTTGTCAGGACCTTCGAGCTTGCTGATATGGGAGTCTTGAGTAGAATTGGCATTTTTGTCAAACCTTCCTTGGACAAGTTTATCCCAATCCATTTGGACACCGCTTTATCGACCGGATGAACAACTCTACCAACACGACCTCATCAGCACAAGGCTATCCCTCCTGGCTGCCCGAGCAATTCAAAATCACAACTTCGACCACCTGCCCAACCGCGAGCAGAGCCCTAGCCTAGCGTGGCGCTTTCTATAACTAACCAATCGTCCTCTTCAAATATGACCTTGCTTTCTTTCCGGATATTCCTTGGTGATAATTATTCCCGATTACTAACTGCATAGGGAAGATATCTACGTTAAAGTGGCGTTTAAATCGCGCCAAGGATAGCCAATTTGTTGAGTTCTCGTGGTATATGCATGCTGATACAGAAATGGTGCCTCTGCATTTGTACCTCAAGCACCCTGGGAAGGCAGAAGCAAGCTCTTCGCTGAACTTGATAAACAATCAGACATGAACCTTCCTATTACATATCATTGAGATCCTACTGTTCTAACCCTACCATATTCCATGGTTTTGGGTTCCAGCTTTTCTTCAAGGTGCCCACAAGGCTAGCAAGCCTTACTCCTGTTACTGATAGCAACACAACCGCGGTGTTCACAAACAGACAAGCAATTATTGGTCTCATCATACCCTCACACAACTATACCAAGGGAATGCACCTTCACGTCTGACCATTCTCAAGAGTTATTATTACCATAATCCCAGCTAAACGGGATGTTCTATTCAGAGAACCCGCTGTTCATTGCATAAAAAACATGATTCAATACAAACACCAATTCAAGCCACGAACACTCATGTTGTCCAGCCCAATTACAAATCATCATTCGAATCGGGCGTATCCGCATCTTCATCCATCAGATACCCCATTGCGCTGAATAGTCTCAAAGTCTTCGGCACCTCAGGGTTACAAAGCACTACGTCTCGATCCACCAGATACTGTGTGATGGAATGGTAAACCGCTTCTGACTCAGCTTTTGGGGCCGCTACTTCAATCTCCATGAGGTGTAGTTTCCCGGCAACCACATCGTCAAAAACGGCCTTGTGGCCCAATATCTTGAGCTTCCACTTGCCATCTGGGAATGGGCCGAAAGGGACAAGCTTACTCCAGTCGACGCGGTTATAGCGTTCGGCGAACCGAACCTGGTCGATGCTCCAAGGGCTGGAGCGCGTATCGGGCAAAGGTGCTTTCTCACCGCAAGTGTAGAAAACGCTATTGCCATAGCGATCCCAGACGCAGGACGTGTTATCGGGTATATAGTGAGGCTTCTCGTCAAATCGGACTTTGATCATGGAAATCGGTTCGCCTTTGTTTACTTTTGTGCGAAACATGAGGCCTTGTTGCGCGTGCGTTGGTGGGAGAGTGTCGTAGTAAACAATGGGGTTGGACTTGTACGGGTCGCGTGGTTCTTCGCCGAGCTTCTGGAGTACCGTCGTCGCATCGCGGTCGCATAGGGCCCATTGCAGATGAATTTCCTCCTCACTTTGGCCGCGAGATTGGCCCGCGAGGAGTGTCCATGCAAGAAAATGATAGAGCTTCATGTTTACCAGTCATCCAGGAGACATTGATGCCCATGGGAGTCGAGCGACCGCTCCCCTTAAATCCCGCAGACAGAGGAACAAAAGTTCCCGGGTGAGACAACGGCAGGAGCACGAGAATGGTGGAATCAATGACGCAGGACGAGGCTTTATCGCAGAGCGGGAAGTGGACACCAAATTTGCAAGCTGTGGAAGAGGGCCAATCGCGCCAGTACAAAACGCCACAAAAGCAAGTGGGTGTCCACCCCGGAGTAAACACTGCAGTAGCGCAATTATGCCGTACTCCGGTTATTATATCACAATGAGCCCGTGCAGGTGAATTTCGAAGTGGCACTGGTTCACAATACTTGCCCACAATGTCTACACAGGTAGTCCAGGTAGTCCAGGTCTTGATGCTGATATCACACGAACCACTCAATGGAGCATGTGTTATGACACTATTGAGCTGCATCGAAGTCTACTGCTTTGCGTTCGGCGCATAGGTATGTGCCCGACTTTATTCACGCAATTTACTCAAGTAAAGCGACACTTAACAATGGAGTTGGTAAATACTTTCGAGATCGGGACATTGCTGATCCTCTCATAAAAAGAAAATAGGCTTGGCGAATCCGATCAACAACCGAAATGAGCTTCATCTCCCTTTGGACAAAATGCTCGCAAAATTAGCAGAAAACAAAGAAAACAGCCGTTGTGAAGCATACCACATATATGTAAGCACAAGCAAATTTCTGGCTTCATTATTCAAGCTCTTGTGTGATGTGACCATGACAGCAACTATTTGGACGGTCGCATTAGGATTGGCAGTCGTGGTCTAGGGGATGGAATACCATGCATGGCAATCGTTTTGCTGCAAATGCAGTAGAATCAAAACCTACTCAAACGGTATATGGACAATGAGCCAACAGAAGCTCCCTCCCCGCTCAGTTATGCATGGATGAGAGATAATCCCATGAGCTAAATGTCGCATGTTGGCCATGTATACCATGGCATCGGTGATACCATTTGAAATCATATCAGGTATCAAAATTATACACGAGGAAAAGAATATTTTATTTTATTCACCAATCAAAATTTATGCTGTTCTAATAAAGACATCGAAGGCAAATTCCACAATTTTACCTCGAGAAAACAACCATACGGTCTACCAAGACCATCCTTATCCACAAGAACATCACCCATTTTCTCATACTCGAGATGCGATTTCATCGCAATTAATTCTCTGCTCCGCTTGGTCACGTGAACTTCGATTCTGACAAACACAACCACTTAATCAAAACACACCCATCCTCCTGCCAAACCCCACGTACTGCCGTTGGCTTCCACTCAGCTTTGCTCGATTGGCCAAGTGACAAGTATGCTAGTCTAGGCCATCCTTTGTTGAGCTTCAGAAAAGGTTTTGGAAAGCACCTGCGCTCTGGATCTGACTCGCTCGTCACACTTGGCGGGAATAAGAATCCTGACGGTCAAGTGATCGATCAGATCTCCGAGGCCTCGCAAAACAAGTCTGATTTCAGCATCGTTCAGATGCAATCGCAACAAATCCCTTCGAGAAGAGATGGTTTTCAGCAACTTAATTTGCACATTGGTATACTTTGTCGCGTTAGATTTGCATCAAGCACCATACCTGGGAACGCGTACCGAGTAGATTGAATCGCAAACAGCCACCCTATTTATGCTGAGAACCCTGCCGGCGTCAACGCTGGCGCATAACTGAGATGTCAACGACGCGAGGGCGACACCGTCCTTCAAGCCGTCACGGGCAGGCTGGAAATGGTCAGCATCCGTATGCCATCAGATGAACAGAATCACAAACAGGGTAGTTTTTATCATAGCTTGTGAGTTTCAAAGACCCCCAAACGTAATCATTTTTTGAAATGACCTCTTTCAGTTGATTGATGGTCACGAGAACATTGGCCACCTCCCCACGAACTTCGACAGGGTTTGCCTGCACGACCTGAGAAGTGGCCAAAATGGCAAAGATGGAGAAAAGCTTGAACTGCATCTTGAAATGAGTTGGGAAGAGGCAGACCTGAGTTATCGGTGCTGATTATGTGAGCGACGAATGCCAAAGCGATGAGTGAGTGAGTGAGTGAGTGATGAATGTGCGAGGATAATGCTGTAGAGCGGAGCGAAGGGCGCAGATGATTTTATAGTCGAGGAGGCAACATCTTGTATCAAGCTCAACGCCTTTGGAGTTGCCATGGTCGCATGCTGCTACCCAAGTGTTGATCCCCATTTTGTCCGGGTTCAGGCTTGTCTTGTCCCTTGCGCAAATGACGTTGTACGCTAAAAGAGCGGCGGAGGCTCCGAGACCCCAAATGTCTCCCAGACATGGCGTCGCATGGGTTCTTGAACCCGCGACCGCCGTCAATTCAACCTTTTGCCCAAACATAGCGCTCTGAGCACCTAAAGCTCATATATCTTGGTTTATTCCTCCGCATGATTGTATTCTCATTATGTGATTCTATACTATACATTAGAATGCTCACAAATTCCGCATCTTTTATAGAGTGCTAGGGATGTAACAAATATTGCACTCCGACCTTAGTGAATTCGAGAACCAAAACATGACTGCGAGGCAACGCCACTCTTTTATGGCGCAACGCCTTGATATGCACTCCACTGTTCAGCAAAACGGCGGCGTCCTTAGTCTTGACTACATTATGACATGCGCCGAATCGTTTGGCTGGAGAACTGTAATGTTTGGATCAGATTCCCAGCCCACTTGACGCCACGGCGCAACATCCCACCGACACAACTCCGAGTGCACCCCAGCATATCACCCAGGCAACTGCAACGATGGAACCACCCTGGATATCAATAGACCATTCTTCAGATTGAATAAAAAATTGCCCTCATTTTTTACATCTAGTGATAACAGGACGTTAAGTTAGTTCATGGTTCGATTTTTTCTGATCTCTCCAATACCATAAAAGCATGATAAAAGGGAACTTCGTCCAGCCGGTGGTACGAGAGTCGCGTCCCGTTGTGCATGCTAACTCGGCCGTCACTTTAAGTTGTTGAGATGAGGACTGCGACATGGTACCACAAGTCGTAATTACTGCGATATGCTGCTCGATGGACGTGACGAGGTTGGACTCAGAACCCCTGATGGCTTGGGCCATGAGTGTGGGCTACAGTAGGGCCCAAGTAAGAGCCTCCTGCATGAACGGATGAGAAAGGTGAGCAATGAGGCTTGAATGTGTGGGCTATAACCCCATTTTTCCAAGTCAAGCCACGATGCAGCTATTTTTTGGTAAGAAAATCAATAATGTGAGGAAAAGACTAAAGGCGCTGATCCATTGTGAGTTTGGCCAATCGGCCTGCCACAGTCTTCTTCTCAATCTTAAATGCAACCACTGGCAGATGTCAGGTGGGGCGAGGCTTAAAACTCGAGTATTTATCGGGGCTTCGATTCCTATGTCGCGTTTCATTTTGTACCCATCTCGGCGCTTGCACGATTATCATAACTCTGTAAATGATAACTAGCACAAGCCAACATTGTTCTAAATTAGTCACATAGCACTTTTGATAATCTTGACCATTTTCCACCTGGAAAATCGCACCTACCCTACACCCTTTACAACCAAAGTCACCACCACTCAATGTTGCTGGGCGCTCAGAGACACCTTTCTGTTGCCTATGCGCGCGTTGATCAAATAATGCGATGCGATGCTATACGCTTCCCTAATCTCGCGTGTTTTGCTATTTGCGATGATTATACTCCCCAACGCTCCACAGCAAAGCGAGTTGCACAAAGCGGACGTAAGGATGCCAAAGTTCATAGCTGTTGCATAGGAAATAGTTGGCAGATTTTTGGTAAAGCCATTTGGGTTAGTGTCATCGGATGACCCCGCACGCCTTTCCGACGTGATGAACCATCTTAGGTGAAGACTAATGAGTCTTATTAGTGTATGGCGGAGGAGACAGGCGTATTTCCTCTTGCTTTCAAGTGGAATAAATTAAATGTGGCTTCTTCATAGCAACCATGGCTATATGGATGGTGCGGTCGAGTCACGGTATGGCTAAGGAGCTGACCACTAGCATATTAATTTAAATTATAGAGTCGTTTTGTTTTGGACCAAGGCGCCTGAGCTCAATGCGAAGCATTTGTGACAGCCATAGAGGTAACGGTGGCTTGTCTTTTGGACGTTGGTCTCACACTGACTTGGCGCTGGAAAGATATTCATGCTCTCTAGAGATTCCGATCCTGATACGACCCCTACGTTTGAGCTATGTGATATTGCTTCCCATGCACTTTGAGTAAGATTCCGTCTCGAGTTTGAAATTCGGCCACTGTCGTTATCTTTCGACGGAACTTAGATTTGGACTAGTAGAGGTCTATTGAAGATTATTTAAGTATATATATATTTTAATGAAACATTACATTAAAATTCATAAATTCTATTATACAAAAACCATTGCATGATATTATGGGTCGGCACATTAGCTATCATAGTAGCATATTCCCTTTTAGATGCATCGGTCCACCGCTGTCGCCCGCGCCACTATCAGAAAAAACTGTGCAGAATCCCGGACTGTCATGCAATTTGATTGATAGGTCGGCAATAAGGATAGCCAGCTGTGTTTTGAGTTCTGCAGGGTATGGTAAAATTCGTGGCGGATGAAGCCGCACCCATCAACCCGTCGTCGACAAAAGTCTTGCCCTTAGCACTGCTCAAGTCCATGACAAGATTTCAGGCAATGGGATGGCATTTTGAGTTGCGAACTTCATTCAATAGATAGTGTCTTTTAAATGCCTTTGGTATGCATTGCGAGAACTTGGTGGCACTGTGTGAAATGAAGCAAGAAGCTTAGGCCAAGGTCTCCAATCCACACCGCGCGGAGCCTAATTCGTCAGATCGGACCCATAATAGGAGGCCCGTTGTGTTGCTAAAATTATCTTAGCGCTGGAATTTGCATGTGCCATCGTCAATGGTCAATGGCAGCGTTAGGCACACCTCAGGTTCCAACGTGGCAAACCCTAAGCTAGCCTGCTTTAGACAATAAAAAGTAAGAGTTTTTGAATTAGGCGAGATAAAAAACTGGGAAGCGCGCTACTGTATTTGAGGGCTGATGTGGCACCGCCGTCTCCATCACAGTCTCATCGCCGGACACCGCCAATTGCGCCTCTCACCGTCCCCTCGCCCGCCCTCGCTGATCTGACCTTGAAATGTTTCAATAGCCATAGCCTATCGAATTTGTCCTCTCCCTTGACACAAGACATTGCACGCCTGTCTGTCACGCACACCGCTGATCCCCATAACGACCATCCTTCCAGGCCTTGCTCCGAAGCCACGGCAACCATGGCAGGGTTTGTGAACACTTTCCTTACCATTTCTTATACACCCTAGCCCCGTTCTACGCATAATTGATATATCTCCGAGTATCGCTCGAGAATTCTTTCTATCTCAACCACTTTGAGAGCCTTTCATGCTATGCTCGGATGACCGGAAACTTGTTGGTTTGGTGTGTTCGGTCACTGTATGGCTGCCTGACGCATCTTTGATGAGATTAAGTATAAGAGGAGGCTGGCTACTTGGTGTGCTGGACGGAACAGCTTTGTCGATTCCATGGATGATGGTGTTGTCGGATTCGAGCTCCCAGCAATACCTCGCTGCAACAGACAACACAACCCCTGACTGCGGATGAGGCCAGCGACGGTGAAACTTGTTCCAAGTAGGCAGGCATACATTAACCAAGGCGTTGCCATGCCCTCTGTCACGACTTCTTCGTCTTGGATTCCAAAACTTACTTTCCCACGATGAACCATTTTCGCTCTTCATCGTTTCTAAAGAATATACTCACTGTTTACAAAACTATTACGATGCCGCGTAGCGCTAATCAAACGCAATAGACACAATGGAACCATCGAGCTCAGCGACGCCCGGGCGCCTGCCACCAAAGGAAAGTTAACCATCAAGATTAATGAAGGCCGGGGGCTGAAAAGGAGCCGAAAACCTTACGTGGTGGCCATTTTCCAGCGGAGCGAGCTCATCTCGGCTGGGCCTCGACATGTAGACAACGATCACGATCTCAATCGTACGGCATCTGGCATGCCCATGGGCGGCGTTCCGATTCATTCGCAAGACAAATATTCCGACCGCTCCATGCGTATCCCGATGAGGAGCCGCCAGAACAGTGGCCATATGCATAATGATGACTTGGCTCAGAGCTGGTCTACTATCCCATCCTCCACGAACCCGAGGTGGGACGCTGAAGCACAATTGTAAGTCATATATAAAGGTCTTGCTATTTAACTTGGGTTTCTGACTGGAAGCAGTGATGTCGTAGACAGCGACATGATGATTGAAATATCCGTCTATGATCATACCGCCACAGGCGAAGCGTTTCTTGGCCAGGTCAAGTTCCAAGCCAGCACGGACCGCAGAAACGCGGTGAAGGGATGGTTTCAGCTAGAAGGTCATCCAGATACTGCGTCAAAGAATGCACCGACGGGCGAAATTCATGTTGAAGCGATATATGATAAATCCGAGAGCAATCACCACATGGGACCCGCAGACTTTGACATCCTCAAGCTTCTCGGCAAGGGTACTTTCGGTGAGGTCTACCAAGTTCGAAAGAAGGACACAAAACGAATCTACGCAATGAAAGTTCTTCAGAAGAAGGTTATTGTCAAGAAAAACGAGGTGGTCCATACAGTGGGAGAGCGGAATATCCTGGTTCGGACTACCTTGTCCGACTCACCATTCATTGTCGGCCTCAAGTTCTCATTCCAGACACCTTCAGATCTTTATCTTGTGATCGACTACATGTCTGGAGGAGAGTTGTTCTATCATCTACAAAAGGCAGGGCGATTTGATGAACAGCGCACCAAATTCTATATTGCGGAATTGGTCTTGGCTATACAACATCTTCATAAGCACGATATTGTTTACCGAGACTTGAAACCCGAAAATATTCTCCTCGATGCAAACGGTCACGTTGCTCTGTGTGATTTTGGGCTCTCCAAGGCCGACCTTATAGAAGACGGCAAAACAAAAACATTCTGTGGAACGACAGAGTATCTTGCACCTGAAGTTCTTCTAGATGAATCGGGATACAGCAAGATGGTCGATTTCTGGGCTCTGGGCGTTTTGTTCTTTGAGATGTGCTGTGGCTGGAGCCCGTTTCACGCCGAGGACACGCAGCAGATGTACAAGAACATCGCCTTCGGGAAAGTACGTTTCCCTCGCAATACCCTGTCTCACGAGGGGCGAAGCCTTATCAAAGGGCTGCTGAATCGAAACCCGAAGCATAGATTGGGTGCAACTGATGATGCCGAAGAGTTGAAAAGGCACCCCTTCTTCCGAGATATTGACTGGGATCTCCTCTCCAAGAAGCTCGTCACCCCTCCCTTCAAGCCTGACTTGAGGTCTGAGACCGATGTATCTTACTTTGATCCCGAATTCACGACTGCGATGGACCAAAACGAGTCCCTGAATGAGCGGGCAGCGGCCTTGGCTCGGGGCTTCACCACGTCGACCCCCCTTTCTCCTTCTATTCAAGCCAACTTCAAGGGTTTCACATTTGTAGATGATAGGACCTTGGAAGAACACATGCGAGGGACAAGACTGGATAACGGGAGCTTTGATGATCGCCAAGGGTATTACGGGGGAGACTTTTGAGGTTTTGTTCACACTCTATGAAGAAATAATGACTTGGCAGACCTGCTTTCTTTTCGTATGGCTGAGCCTCCAGAAAGGCACTTATTATTCAGCACTTAATTTATAATAATAAGTACCTCATTTATATCTCATAACCATTAAACTAGGCTGCCATGATGCTGACCCCATGTTACGACCTGGGCCCAAAGTGGCAGGTGTACAGGGCCCTCATTAATAACAGTTGATTTCCGTTCGGTAACAGCTACTCATGCCATTATTGATCGATCCTTTGCTCACCCGGCGTAACGGATTGAACGAATCCCAACACCCTGCTCGTATCCCCAACCAAATAAGGGCCTGGATGCTGTCTTTGCTGGCGCGTCCTAGAACCGATACCGTCTTTATGAGTGGGATGGCAAGGAAATGCTCTGACTTCGTGTTCGTAGGCACGCGATTGGAGAGACGAATATCTTATGTAGTCAAGACTCGGCATTGATCCTGGCCGAGGCCAACCAACAGGATGGTGACCGGCAGCCCGAACCTATTAGCAGTTTTGGCGGAGTATGTCTATACCTGGGGCATATAGACAAATATCCCACTGCCGAATGGGATGACGGGGAGGAGACAAAATAAGTTTAGTTTCGCATGGCTGCAGCAGGCCGAGGAAGATGTTGGATAGTAGGGAGCAAGCATCTGCAAGGTAATCTCAATAAATCATCGAGCTAAAAGATAGCTGATAAATGGCGTCTAATTTGATATTTCTTGCATTGCGCAGCGAAATGCTAACGTTGGATGCGTTCTTACTTTCCTCAAAACTGTACAGAGTACAGTTCGTGTTGCATTTGGTAAGAGGGCGTTTCACGGTCATTTACTTCGACATGGAGAGTATCCTTAGGATCAAAGTGTATGAGAATTCATAAACGACACACCATCCACGACTCCCATTTCCTAAATGACAAATATTTACGACGGCCAAGTGGACACATGATGCACCCGGCTTCTTCGGAGCGTCATGTCGGATGTGGCTTCGTGTTGATGGGGAATCTTTTCGGGATCCGCATCCGAACCCTGCTCGAGATGACGGCAAGATTTCCCTAAAAAGGGTTAGTGCACAACAAGCCGATCTGCAAGATGGAGATCCGTCCCCACTGCAAGACAAGCCCGGCTAACTTTTCCAGCTCGCGCAGCATGTCGAGGAATTCTCCTCATGTTCAGATTTTGGTTGAAGCTAAGAGGCTATTCCGATTGTATGAATGAGGTGGATTTATTACTTTATGGAAGTCATGAATGAATTAGCTGACAATATTCTTGCTCAAGAATAAAGTTTGCGAATTGCAGAAACCCTTCAGACCGCCGATTCCCCACTCCGTTCCGATTCCGCTCTCTTTGTGTCCTCCGAAGGCAGCGTGAGGCGCGATCTCGAAGTGGGAGTTAACCCATACAGTTCCAGCCTCCATCTCTCGCGCAATCCGGCCTGCCTTCTCAAGGTCATTCGACCAGACTGATGCTCCAAGGCCCATCGAAGTGTTGTTGGCGCGGGCAATCACATCCTCCTCGTTGCTCCAAGACAAGAGAGGAACGATTGGTCCTGGTTTACGCGGTCAGCAGTGAGATATTGATAACATGGGATGGGACCTGTACCAAAAGGCTCTTCTACAACAATCCTGGAATCCTCTGGAGGTCGGTCGATGACAGTCGGAGTAACAAAGTACCCCTCGGATTCCTCAATCTCACCTCCAACGGCCACCTCCCAACCCTGGGTTTTGATGTCGTCGAAAAACGTCTTGACTCGTTTATACTGCATTGAGTTTTGCAGAGGTCCATGGGTGACGCCTTCTTTTGAGCCATCACCTTGAGTGTAGGTCTTGACGTGCTTGACAACTGCATCCTTGAATTCGGAAAAGATGGAGTCATGGACATAAATTCGCTTCACGTTCAAGCAAATCTATTCCATCATCTCAGTCAGTTAACGGCGCTCAAACATGGGGACTCGGAAACTTGCCTGGCCGGAGTTGAGGAATGCCAAAAGGGCCACCTATTTTCAACATGTTAATAAAATTCTAGTCGGAAGAGACGTGTTCGCGGGCAAATCACCTTTTCAGCCACCTTGTCGATGTTGACGTCAGGGCAGATAATGGCTGGGTCATTACCTCCGCTACAACCTGGTTAGCCATGCTGTGTGCCTGAAAATCACCATCAAACTCACAGCTCCAATGTGACTCTCTTGAGAGTTTTACTGGCACTTTGAAGGACAAGTTTTCCTGTTGTGGTGGAACCGGTAAAGCTAATCTTGTCAATGCCAGGGTGGCTGGTGAGCCATGGGCCCAGTCTATCATCTCCGCTCAGAGACTGGACGACTCCGGGTGGGAAAAAGCGCTGGGCAAGTTCGACCAGCTTTAGTCCGCCATAAGGTGTGAATGGTCTAGGGCAGCAGTATCAGTAAAAGTGGTAGCCTACCCGTGAACGGTGACAATCTTACGAGGGTTTTACGATAATGACATTCCCGGTCAGGAGAGCAGGGGCAATCTTTGCGGTGGCCAACATTAGTGGAAAGTTCCACGGGACAATGGCGCCAACAACACCGATTGGAGTGTATCGCGTAACAACAGTTCTTGCGTCGGTGTCTTCAACAATATCTTCAGGCAGAGGAATATCCGCCATGCCACGCATCCATGCGATGGCTGCGTCAACCTCGGCAGTTGCTTGGGGGATCTATGGCGGTGTTATCATCAACCCCAGATAAATGGCGGGCGTCGCAATCTTACCGGCTTTCCCTGCTCTGCGATGAGAAGGTCTTTGAACTCTACCTTGAGAGCCTCAAGACCGTCTGCATAACCTTGAACAGCCTTGCGACGTTCCTCATACGGGACTTTGGACCACTGCTTGAATGCTTCCTTTGCGGAAGCAACCGCGCGATCGAGATCATCCTCGGTCGCTACGGGAACCTCGGGCTTGGCCTTGAGATTGGCAGGGTTGACGCCGTGTCTTGTTTCTGATGTAGGGACACTCTTGCCGCCGATTATCTGAACATAGTTTTCGTGAACGTTGAAGTCGTTTGCACTCATGGTGATAGACTCGGGGCCACAAGGATTCGTCGAGAGCAGGAAATGATGGTGATGGAATATTCGGGTCAGGTTGAACAATAAAAAACTGAGGTCGAGCCGCTCCTTTTAACAGCGGGATGCGGGGAAGTCTAGGCAGCATAAGGGTCCAAGTGCCGATGGCTCGGGGAAAATCAGGTCGCACCCGATGAAGAGGGTCAAATGACGAACATGGATCGGAATGATAGGCTTATTGTAGGACATGCCAAGACAAAATATGTGAGGTGGGCGATTTGGCCACTGTGATAAGGCGGGCCGAGGTGGAGCGAAACGCGGGACGCTGAATGCGGAGAGTGTGTGTGGGGTGTCCAAATCTAGATGCCCATTGATTCCCTGATGCTTAGACGAATGAGATGCTAAAGATTTACTGATCCGCATGCCAGTGCGCGTGACGCAATTTTATTAGTTTGTAGGGTTATCTCGCTATGACTGGTTCATTTTTGTGGATGGCAATCAGTGGCGATGCTTTCCTTGTGAACCCCCACTAGGCAGTGCATACATACGAGAAGGTGGACGGAAACATTTTATAAAACCTTTAAAAAGGCTTTGCTCTACGGGCCCGACGCGTGGTAGATAATGAGGACTGCTGTGTTGCCAAACCTTTTCCTGTCCCGGCAACTAAACCTGAGTTAGAAAGCATTGTAGCAAATTACCATATGAAATCGGAAGCGAGACCAAATTCGTCTGTAGACCCAAACTTTAATCGTGGCGAATTGAATATTGTCAAAGATAGATTCCGAATGTTATTTGTAAGTTTCAACAAATGATCTACCTGCAACTGATCATTCGAACTTCCCTACCACAACAAAACGTAGCATCATAATACACAGCTTACAGAGTGAAATCGAACTGCTGGTGATAGCGAGGACAGGTCGACTCCCATAAAGCGTTGCCACCAACCATCCAGAGATGAGCGTCAACGTACAGCTGCAGATCCCGTGAAACACTTCCAACAGACAGAAGCTCGTTTCGCATGTTGATAATCTTCCTCTCCTGGTCCAGAATCATCCTCTTCAACATACTGAGAGCCTTGTGAGTAGTAACGTTGTACTGTTTCATGAGTACTGTAACGGCATTTGTCAGCCTGCATTTGCCCGCCACCAAGGCGGCACGTTCCTTTGGCCATGTCCACCAGTCATTGCTGAATCCGATTATTCCAGCCACAAAGTGGCGTAGTGGCTCAGCAGACTCTCTTTCAGCGGGTGTCAGACTTAATTCCATTGTATACTCTATCGCAGAAGAGTAACCCCTAATCATATTAGAAAATGATCCATGATATTCATTCCTGACTTACAGTATACCGCAATGAATTGTACGAAGCTCAAAGTAATCATCAATATCCTTGACATCCTCAACATCGCGTGCTTCTGATAGCAGAGCCCATTGTCTCCACGCTTCGAGGAAAGGAAGACCGCGATCATAGTCATATGCAAGTAACTTTCGAATCTGTGGGACGAGCATTTTGGCAAGCGCGGTCCGAGGCTCGGCTTTGCCAGCATCAGCTAGTATTTCTGCCAGCTCAGCATTCAACTTTCCGTGAGCCTACGGTAACATGATTAGTATGCATGTGAGATATGGTGGGAATAGATGAAAAAACACACAATATCTCGAGACAACGTTTCTGCTTTGTCTAAGAAGAGTTGATTTCAGTGACTGAATGTCAATTTGTATGATGCGAGGATTTACCATCAATCAGAAAGAAGAACTGAGTGAACCATGATGTAAGCTCTAATCTTTCTTTCTGGCCCTCGGGCAAGATCAAGGCATCCCAAGCTCCGGAAATTGTATTTTCTGTGCCATGAAACCCATCCGAAGTGCTATCAGCTACAATTTCGGCCCATTCCTTGCCTATATCCAATACAACACGATGTACGCTTTCATGGGCAAGATTTCGGCGAACGGGTAGGAGGGTGAAAGCACCATTCTCTTGGACCTCTTCGTCACTAACGAGATGAGAATATCGGAATTCGGTGTCGGAAAAGGGAATGAAATCACCCATCTTGGCGGTTGGAAACGAACTTTGAAGGGGCATTTAGATTGCGGGATTTCTATACCGAGGATGAATCGGCGCCCTCAATGATTTTATAGTTGCTATCATGGCAAGGAATAGATGGGTCTGGCGCAAGCAGTGAAGGTGGATATGTCGTATAGATTTCCCACTACGGACATGTCAACTAGTGAGCCGCTTTCGCATTAGTCCCATGTATATTATTTTCGTAGCGAATGGATTCTCATATCTCATTGGCAAGTTGTATTCCCTGTCACTATCGAGTGCGGCACGGGCGGGACGTCTCATCTGGTCACGGCCCGCTTTCGCTCATTCACGATCAGGTCCCCAATTATTTACGCAGATCTAGACCTTCTAATCTCGCTTTTCGGAGATACCAAGACTGCAGCTGAGAAAATTGGGCAATCGCCGATTTCTTCCACATATGCTACTGCGGGGGGACGAACGGACGGCCTTGGCTGCGCCGATTGCCAGCCTCGACTAGAAGTATCAACCAATCATCTTTCCCTGTCCCATTAACCTGCCAAATTGGTATGGTTGCGTCACCCGCATATTTGCCACATTAAATAGTTGCGGGTACTCACGCGGGTAGAGGTGCACCAACAGCCGCATTACCCCAATGTGCGCAGCTCTAGGCTTCACAACAGGTCTGGCCACCATTTTTGCTCTAATGCTCCTTTTTGATGCAACAACTGAGACACACATAATCAGTTTTCGCCACATCAAATCGGAGAGCCCTGCCCGCTCAGGAATAGTCTAGAATCCTACAATGGCGGGGTTTCGTGCCGTAGATGACTTCTCACAACTATCCGCTTCCTTGATCGCCCTCGCAGTCTATCATTATCGAAACGACTGTTCCTAGGGATTTTGAAGGCCCGAATCTAAATACCGCCAGTTTCACTAGTACAAACCTATGCAAGCCGCAAATTCGACTTTGTTGGTCCTGCCTTCTCCCAAGCTTTGATATGAACTACGGCGACAGTAACCCGACGCCCTGTAGCATGTTAATCTTCAGGATCAAGCTTTACTACCAAAACATTGACAAAACCACTGCCCAAACCAACAGCCGGGAATGCGCTATTGTCAAACAGCTCAATCTCCCCCTCTACTCGACTCAGTCCTTTGCGACGATGATGAGCGTCGCCATAAGCTGAAAGCCCCACCATGTGCATTTCCCTTTCCGCCTTGGAATCCACAGAAAGCCCAACATAGCCGTACCCGGCCTGTTCCCACCAGAGCCCGCAGTGATTTCCTTGATGATCGTAAATGCGGCGGACAGCTTGGTTCCCCGGAGTGTGGACGTGGTGTTGCTGGGTCAAGTACTCCTTCTCGGGCGAAATGCGGAATTGTGAAATGGGGACGGTACGGGCAGTCAAGTTGAGCACGTTGGAGTCAAGAGGCGGGTCCCAGGCCTCTAATGCTGGTGGTGGGAAGACGGTCCAAACAGTACCTCGAGATGGATCCCCTACCATTCGGGCTTCCGGGGGTATCGTAAAGGTTTTACCATCAGCAGGCGTTTCCATTCCCTTCAGCGATGTTTTGGAACCGTTTTCCGTGTTATTTCCTGGACTCTCTTTCTCGTCGAGGTGTACTGACGTGCTGGTACCTGCAGATATCTTCTCCAAGCTCTTTGAGCTTTGCTGAGAGACACTAGGATTTTCTACATTACTTGATGAAGAGCTGTTCCCAAGTGTGTGGTGCGTGAAAAGAGGTGTTGGAAAAGATTGGCTTTCCTGGATTCCCTCGAATAAACGATATTCGACAGGGCCATCCCATCCCGCCCACGACCAGCTTGGGAATCGCATATCGGGCTTGCCCATGGACGTATCTGATGGTGTCGGCAGCCGCATACCGCGGATTGGAATTCGTGCCGCCGGGCACCACAGAAGCGAGTGCGCCAAAACAACGGCCGGCAGTCCGCAGTACATTTTGCTCTGAAAGTGCTTCTCGAGCACAGAGAAAACACCCGCAAACCCGTTGATTATATCCGACTTGGACGTAAACTCCCAGCGAGTATACAATTGAACCATGTCCTTGTAGATGCAAAAGGCCTGCAGCACTTTTTCCTGCTCGGACGCCAAGCTTGGGAGAATATCAAGCCTGTCTAGAGCATTGTCTCGAGCTGCTCTCGTAGAGGCTGTTCGCGGCTTCTGGGGAGTCTTTTGGAATATCGTGGTTGTGTGTTGTTGGTTCAATCCACATTCGCTCAGAGTGTGGCTAGCGCACTGAAAATATACAGCTTTTGGCGAAAAGTAGAGACATCGGCGCGAGACCAGACGTTCCTGGAAAATCCAGCCTCGAGTATTCCACTTGGCTGTGTCCAGTTCCAGATTCAGTGGTCGCGGTGTGGCTACCAAGCAAATGGTGTCAGGCTTTTCATCTCCGGGATCATAGTCCAACTGCGGGGAGCCGTTTGAGATGCACAAATACTCAACATGTTGTGGTCGCCGTGTACCTCGTGATACGCCTGGTAGACCAGAATCTGCACTGTCTCCATACAATGCAGCAATGGTTGCAAAGGCTCTTCCGTAGACAATATTCATCTTTGGGATGTCTCTATTCATCTGCTCTTTATCATCTTGAACCATGCAAATTGCATCGACCCATAGGTATTGTTCACCTAACAATTTCACCAATTTGATGGCGTCTCTGATTGTCTTGGGAAATGGGATGCTTGATAGAGCCTGTGATTCTTGCCGTTGCTCACAGTTGTCCTTCATTGTCTTGAACATATCCACGCTACCCCAAACGTAGCTCAAGGCAAAGTATTTCTCTCGCGAAGTGCCAGCAACGAGGCAATTTTCCACAACGTCGATGAACATCATGGACATCTCCTCGTTACTGTCATGTACCCTAGCCCTGGAGCAAGTTGAGTAGTGATTGCGACCGCAATCATCCAGCCACGATTTTAGAAGCTCTGTATTCACCTGCTGCCCGGTATGTGACTGCATTGGCCCAGCACGCGTCTTTATAGCTTCTTCTAGCGGAGCTGGACCGGTCAGTTCCCCCGCTTGTCTGATGGCCTCACGATAATTTTGAGCGGTCACCATTCTAATATCCCCGACATGTTTGAGGCCATACTCGACTTTCATAAAATATTCCCCACTTGGCAGTGTACCGGTCAACAGGCGAGTTCCTTGTACTTCTGGATCGATAGCCTCGATTTGTGGGTGAAGTTCCCCTGCATCAGTCATAATTGTGGATAGTATCAGACGGCAAACCACGCAGTGTGTCCTGCAGTACAACTGGTAGCAATTTCCAAATGGCAGGAATATGTCTTTTGCTGTCAAATGATACCCATCCTTTGTCCGCTGTAATGGCTTTGCGATATCTCGGCACATACGACACAGGTGAATATTCGGATGTCTTCCTTCGGATTTTGCTTTTTCAATTGCGCGCTGTTCCATTCTCTTTTCTCTGTTGATGAATTCATGCTTTGAAACGGATGGCGACTCGCCAGGGTCATACCCGAGTGCTTGGAGTAACATGTCCCTATTAAAGTCCCACATTATGTCTCCCAATTCCTCGTCAATGGCCAGGGTTCGGCTACCAAAAGCTTCATATTTTTGGATGACAGATGTCGGTGGTGGAGTGCCTGTGAAACTATGTTCTTCCCTTTCGTTCGTCATTTTCTCCATTTGGAAGTCAAGTTCTTCACTTGAAAGCTTATGACCAGCCTCAATCGCGTCCGCAATGATATGCAAGCGGACTCCGTAGTCTTCGTAGATCCGGCATAGCACCTCTGTGGAAGCCTTTCCTGGTTGAAAGCAGGAGTTGAATATACTTAACACCTCTCGTTGTGCAAGATCTTTCATATCGTTGTTTTCATGTGCTTTTGCAACCCTGTTCAAATCCGACCTGAGGCTCCACATCCAGTGCGTGGAGAATGGACGTTCTGAACCGGGTTTTACAAGCCCGGCGTTATGTCCGGCTGTTACCCCTTCTAAGTAGCTAAGCAGGAATATCAGATCTTGGATCTTGGTCGTCGATGCATATCGCATCATTAAAAGCTCGGATAGGACATGTTGGCAACTCTCTTTTCGTGGAAACCGCACCGACATGGTGGATAAATGCTTGTCGATTTTGTGGATACCGTTGTCAATCTCGTCCACTGACGATGCCGTTTCGAGATATTGCTTTTGTCGCAAAGTATATTGCAGAAGATTATCCCCGCGAGAGGGGTGGCCCGCTGGGGTGGTCTTAAATAACAGCTCGGAATAGTGTACAAGGCGTTCCAGGTCTCGGGCATCCTTCTTGAGGTTCTGTCTCGATCCATACAAGCGGACAATATTGACAAGCATCTCAAGTCTCCCCTCGTTATTCGGAGGCAAAGCTTCCAACGCTCTTTCACAGTGTTCCAAGGCTTTATCCAGATCTTCTAGGGAATTGGTGGACCGGAACTTTTTGGAGGTGATCATCCCCAGTTGACCGAGGGCAATGCCGTGATGCAATGTTCCAGGTGTTGTGCTTGTGACCAATTTATTCAACAAGCTACTCACCTCCGTCTCCAAGTCAGCATCGTACACTTGCTCAACTCTTCTATGCAACTGAGACCAGGTTATTGAGGCTGATTACATGGCGATCAGAACCCTTTGGGGCCTCTTCATAGAGTGTTCTGGTGTATGAGATAGCCGCGTCAAGGTCTTTGAGGTCTTTCGATAAGGTATCGCGACGAGAAAGCGCAAAGGACAGGTTCACTAGAATTATGGCGTGTTCCTCCATATCGCGATCATGAAGACCAGTTGCTGTGGCTAGCTCGAGGGCTTCGCGTCCTGCGCACACAGCCATTTCTAGAGCGGACGAACCACCAGCGATCATATACTCGGAAGTTCTTGCCTGACATAAGGAGTTCAGGTACTTGGGGTAATCCGGTGATGTTCGAGGCAACTTCTCCAGAATAAAATCCAGCTGCTTAATCGCATCATGAATGAAGGGCTCATGTCGTGACTGGTCTATTGTCTTGATCAACATGTCGGCCACTTGAAAGCGCAATTTCACCTCCGCTTCAATTGGAGCCGTAGTCGCTCCAATCGCCTGTCGCAGCAGATTTTGCATCCGTTCCAGTGATGCGATCAAAGCCCGGCGCTTGTCATCATTTGATGAGTTGTCTGCCATTTCGTCACAACGGTAACCACCTGGTAGCTCCCTAGTTAGCCGTATACCTTGTGAGCGGGTGACATTAGCAGACACGTCATACCTTGACCCGAGGTAGTCGAAATTAATCAGATGCTCTGTTCAAATATTCTCTCTTGTTGCCCTTGTTTGTCATGACCCAGTCCAGGACTTGTTGTATGTATGTTTGTGAGATGTACAAATCATCTAAAAACTAAGCAGAACCTTTTTCAAACGAGGCGAATCAATTGGTTGTAGTGCTGGCTGGAAAATTAGGCAGCGCTGTTCCCCTCTTGGACCCCCGCCTTCAGTTGCCTTGCCCGGCGGTGCGACCAAGCTATTGGGTCGTGTACGGCGTCTGACAACCAAAAAAAGTCATGCAAGTCCATATTTGAAGCCCGCAGCTAATTCAATTCTGTTGGATCCAGTTGGTTGCGCAGATTGCCAATCTTTTTACCCCTGTGATTCCCCAACAAGGTCACGCTCAAACTCCAGCTAGTCATGGAATGCGAGCTTCGATGGACCCCCTGCCAAATTTAGGAACATTTGGGTCTACACAAAAAGGCGAACACATAAGTGCAAATGGAGAGCGGGAGTGAGAATGACGCCTCTAATTATCATTCACAATGTGGAAAAACACCAGAGTTTCCCACTGCACTTACATTCTGTAGCCCAAAGACTATAGTACAAAATGAAATCAATCAGGAAGGGCCTGTTATCATTCAATGATGAATGGGTGGTGAATTCGAACCACCTACCTTGAACCTAGCCCTTGTACTCTATTTTATCGCTCCCTTGCGAGTCTTTTAGATTGTGACAGGATTAAGTTGATTAGTGCTAACTTACACAAGGAATGACGCACGCTGTCTCACATTGCCGAGTTATGCTGTCATGGACTGAGTTTTACTCTGAGGATCCGCTTTGTCTGACCTTGAGTTGTCCAATCGTATCATTGCCTAAACTGAGGCCAGTGTCTGGCCCAAGTGATAGGGCGGCGCCACCTACGGATCGACGTTCAGCTCACCCGAAAGCGGCTTGGGATGATGTTGGGGCGGCCTGAGCCAAGCTAGGGCGGGACGCTTATCTGGCATCGATCAAGATATAATATGTGGGGGCCGCACGGCTGCTGCCCCAAGGAAGTTATCCTCTTTGCATCCTTTTGCTCTTTGAAATCACCGACTTGTGCCTGATTTCATCTTAATACTGCTTTTAAAATGGCTATCCTCGTGACAGGCGTAAGATATGCATTTTCAAGGCGCATTGTAACCATACTGATTGTGAGCTAGGGCGCAGGTTTCCTGGGCCACCACCTTGTGCAGCTTCTGCTACGCCAAGGTCATCAAGTGGTCGTGATGGATTCATTATGGACCGGCTGCAAGGACAATATACTCGATTTGGATTGGAACCAAAACTTCAGATACGTGATGTGAATATTCATTCCGGACCTCGCATACTGTCAGCACACTAATCCTGCATCGCAGAGGTGACGTCAGAGATACGCTACCGGACATTGGCAAAGTTGAGCAGATCTACCACCTTGCATGTCCCGCTAGCCCGGATCGATTTGAAGAAGACCCTATCGGAATCCTGGAGACTTGCTTCCGTGGCACCCAAAATATCCTCGACCTGGCAGTTAAGTGCAAGGCCCGGGTTCTGTTGGCAAGCACGTCAGGTATGTCAACGGGAAGCTTGAGATGCTTAGGATGCTGATTGGTGTCACAGAGACTTATGGCGATCCTGAGATCAGTCCTCAGCCGGAGACGTACCGAGGCAATGTCAATTGCTTCGGGCCTCGGTCATGCTACGACGAGGGGAAACGCGTTGCAGAGGCGCTCGCCTACTCGTATCGAACGGCGCACAATCTTGAGGTGCGCGTGGCTCGCATCTTCAACGCCTACGGACCACACATGGAGCTCAAGGACGGCCGAGCAGTTCCAAATTTTATCGCCGCCGCAATGGAGAACCGGCCGATTGTGATATACGGCGACGGCAGCGCAACGCGGTGCTTCCAGTTCGCTACGGATTGCGTTGGGGGGCTCGAAGCGTTGATGAATAGCGATTATGACCGACCCGTGAATATTGGAAGCGATCACGAGATGCAAGTTGGGGAACTCGCTGTCATTATTGCAAAGGTTGTTGCGACCAAGCTCGGGTCAGATAAGACGGTTCCCGTCAACTTTCTAAACAAAAGAGAGGATGACCCAGTGCAGCGAAGACCTGATATCAGTCTTGCGAAAGAGGTACTTGGCTGGCAGCCCGCGGTATCGCTGCAGGAGGGAATTGAGACTACTGTTGATTGGTTTATAAAAAGAAGCCTGAGGATAGCGGAGACCAGGCAACATACACCTGGAGGTTCCGTGACAGCCGAGCACTTCCATGCGCCATTGCTTCACTGCGGTCTGGGGCTGAATGGGGTTCAGGTAGTGAGAAAGGATGCCACGGTTGGGTAGAGAGATGACTGTAGACAGGGAAAATTAGAATGCCGGTAACCTAAAGCGATTGTTCGGTACTTGGTGCTGCATATGCCCATTGGGAGTCACTTTGAATGATGGCAGGTGGGGGAAACGTCAGCAGCGCGTTTTATCCGCACCAACCAAGTGTCGAGCTGCTTACCTTAATTTGCATGATGCAGCCATCAGTCAAAACCCAAATTCAAGGTCTCTGTCTATTTTCGCTGCGGCCCGTAGCCTCCGCAGCCTTGCCGGGCTTAGTATCGGGCCTGTTGCAAGCGCCCTTCTTCTATTTGTGGAAACTTGAGTGCATGCCGGAGTCGCATCACGTGGTCCCATTGTTTTTGTCAGTCAGCTTTTGTACAAGAGGATGGATTGCTCTGTATGGTGATGATAACTTGATGTTGAACATTTGTGCGTAATACTCAAACCTTGCTCTGCGCCGTCAACATGAAGCCGCTGTCTTGGCTTGTGAGTTTGCTGGGTGCCTTCAGCCTCCTCGGCTCTTCCGCCGCTTGGACAAACCCCATTCGTAACCCCGGCGGGTCTGACCCGTTTGTCACTCGTAGCGGAGACGGATACTAGTACGTTGAGAATAAGCCTCGAGTTGGTATGGGTGCTGAATAAGACTAGCTATTTGCTCACCACTTCGTGGTCTAATGTTCAAATTGCCAGGTCCACAACCATCGCGGGCCTCAAGACAGCCACCAAAAAGACCATCTACTCATCCAGCACAGCCAGCAGATGCTGTAATGTCTGGGCTCCAGAAATTCACTGGATAAACAACCGATGGATTCTGTACTTTACTGCTGGAAACAGCGCCGATCTGAATGGTCAAAGAGTTCATGTTGCTCAGGGTAGGCCTTTTACCTTTGTTGGTGGCCATCCGATAGCTAACATCCGTAGGTGGAACGTCTGCTTGGGATGATTCGTACACCTACATCGGTCAAATGACTCCTGACTGGGCCATTGATGCAACCGTTCTCCGATTCGCATCTTACGGAAATTTTCTTGCAACCTCCTGCTTCTACGGTGTCTCTCACCAATCCATTTGCCTGCAGCAACTCAGCTCCGACGGTCTGTCCGTTTCTGGCCAAATCTATGTCATTTCTCAACCCACGCAGTCTTGGGAGATTCGAGGCAATCCGGTCAATGAAGGGCCTGCAGCGCTCTATTGGCAAGGGACCACATACCTGGCGTATTCCGCCTCCGATTGCTGGACACAATAGTAAGTGTCGGCACCTATGATTTATGCGAGGTTTCTAACAGAGTATAGCTATTGCATTGGAACTCTTAAATGGAATGGAATTTCCAGTCCGACTAGTGCGTCGGCTTGGGCCAAATCAAACGGTTGCGTATTTAGCAGTGCCAACGGGAACTATGGCACTGGTCACAATTCCTTCTTCCAGAGCCCATCTGGGAATCAACAGTGGCTTGTCTACCAGTAAGTTGCTGCCCCAACCCAATTTCTACTTAATGCTTACCCCTGTGACTCAGCGCTACCTCCAACTCTGCCGGGGCCTGTGACGACAGCAGGTACACTGAAATTCAACTACTGGGAACGCACAGCGATGGCTCGCCAAACTTTGGTGTCCCCGTACCATTTGATCACGTCTATAGTGAGCCTGTCTAGAGCGCAAATTATCTTGGATCGAATTTGTGTTTCATTCATCTCACTGAACACTATAATGTCCCCACTGCTGGCTTCTTGGGTTCGAAGCGTTCTAAAAACTGTCTGTACTTCATTTTTGTACCAAGCTCAAGCTCAAATGTGGTTCCCAAACCGGGTTCCTACTGGTCTTGTTAGAATCCGAAGGGGTTTATTTTCAGGTCCTCTTCAATGCAGGTTTTCATCGTAGTAAAACAATCCCAGGCATCGCCTCGCATTTGAAGCTTATCTATACCATAAATTAATCGTCTTGTATATGTTATGGTAATATGCGTGATCTCTTGATTAATAGTGAAAGTGATCCAGGGTGAAATCTTTCCAGGGTAAAGTAATTCTAAGCTCTTGGAAGGTCCTGATTGACATGGCAGATAATTGTATAAATGGCACCAAAGAAATCATCGGTGCAATGATATATTTAGGAATATATTATTTAGCACTCAATTTGTGATAACAAGCACCCAACCTGTGGCTAAGACCGCATGCTCAATATATACAAAAAAAAACAAAAAGAAAGAAAAAAAATGTAAACAAAAAAAAGTAAATTTCCTCATTCCCTGCCTCCTCCGCCTCCTCTGGTTCCTTTTCCTTGCAGCGGCACCTTTCCCCAAACATGCAGTTGATTGGGCCGGGATGCGTAAAGCTGCAACCCACTTTCATGCAGTTGGCACCATTTCGACATTGAATTGGCGTAGGATGGGTGAGAGTGCAGTTGGCTGTCTTGCAACCCCCTTCGTTTCGGCAATCGGCGGCCTCGGGGCGAGAAAAGGTGCAATTCTCGCTCTTGCAGTTTGCTCCATGCCGACAGTTTGGGGCTTTGGGATGGGTGGAACTGCGGCCAGCGGCTCTGCCTGCTGCCTCTTTGGGACATTGAATGATTTTGGGATGACCAAGAGTGCATCCTCGGACATTGCAGCTTCCTCCGTACTGGCACGGCTGAGGCCTGGGATGCTTAAAATCGCATTGCTGGTCCTTGCACGCAGCGCCGTTACGGCAGGGCGGCGCGTTGGGATGGAACAACTCGTAATCGAGCTCTCTGCATCCCCCACCATAGCGGCAACCTTCAAACCCCCTCGTTTGCGAATGTTGGAACGATGCTTGCAAAGACTTAGATGCTAGCGACAGCTCTGCCTTGGCTGACATCATCTGGCTTTCATAGTTGCTTTGTATGTCAACGATGCGCTGGATCGACCTCTGGCATGTGTCGTACTGGTCGTTGAGCGTCGATAAAGTGTCCCGCTCAAGGTCTGCCGAAAGTGACGTGTGAAGCTCAAGCGTCATGCAAAGTAAATCCAGGGCTTGCCACAGAGAGGTGGATTCATGCTGCCTGGCCCGAGTATCACGGGCCAGTCCAAGGAGAGTGGTGAGAGGAGCTGGGGACACTTGAAGTATTTTGAGAGTCATGATATGTGTGTAGATGTTAACAGTGCGTGATAGATCTGGTTTTTGGGACTAAGCGAAAAGAAGATATTTATATTCACTTCACTCCCACAATAACGTTTCCTCAATCACTGGGCGGCATTGGAGATGCAGGTCCTGGTTCAGCTTGGTTTAGCCTGATTGTATCGAAGGAAGCCTTGAAGACTTTTCTTCTTGCTTTACCTTTAGGCTCCAGTGACCATTGTGGTCGCTCTACCAGTGGATTTAAAAGTATATATCTAGGCAGCCTGCCTCTCGGTTTCTGACCTTGATGGGGTACTGTTCCCACCAGCGGAACGGCCTTTACGAATTACTTCAAAATAACACGGCCTAGATCTGACTTGGCCGAAATTGACCTGAGCCAGTCAACCAAATATCCCAAAGATGATAAATCCTCTCGATGTAGCCGGATGTGCCATGGGACGCATTAACGTCTTGGTTCAAATTTTCGCAAGTGCAGTCCAAGGTAATTACGATCCATCCCAGCACTCTAATCTCACTTCCTCGGTCCGCTTGTCAATAGAATATTTAGGGGTCCAGTTCATGCTTTATGTGAAGGAAATAACTGAGACCTACCGGGTATTGTACCGGCGACTCGAACTAGAGCAGGCTAGGCTCTTAAGCTGGAGTCAGGTTTTGGGCTTCGTCGATAACATTGGAGATGAAGCATCGAAGAGAATTGCCATCCCTGACCGGGTTCGTCATATTGTCCTCGGGGACCCAGAGCCACTATTGACTCGTATTTACGAGCTTACCCTCGAGAGCCCCTCCTTTCATAAACAACAAGAACAGAAATACGGAAGCGGCCGCCAGTTCAGATTTAAAAGCACATCTAAGAATGTAATGGTCAACGGCCAAAATATCAAAGAACAAATCAAGTGGGCAGCCTTCCAGTTGGACCGGTTGGAGAAACTCGTGAAATGTGCCAGCCATGTCAACAACACCGTGGCTTCGTTATTAGAAGTCAAGACCCAGCAAGAGATACATGAGGTAGTTCAGTCGACTTAGTTAGGCCTTCTAGATGTCCAGGACACAGTCAGCGGGTTGAAAGACCTTATAAAGGGATTGAGTACTTCTGCAACCATTCACGAGGAAACCAAGGACCTCCTACGAGATTTAGCACTGCCCAAAGAGCAAAGGCTTCGGGGACATGCTCATGGCGATCCCAATACCATCTCTGCAGACAGCGACTCAGCTCTGAAGCTGTCCGACCATCAAGTCGAATTTTTAGACGAGGAGGAACCGGCAAGTGGCCGCTGGGTAGTAGAGGTTGACTACTTTTCCTTTACCTTTACATAATTCTAAGCATCCAGCAAGTTTAACGGCCAATACAACAAATAAAGCTTGCAGATGCAAACCTAAAACAAGCAAGTTACCAGGCATTGTGATAACCTAGAAATACCCGTAGAGGTTGACTACAATGCCGGTTACTGGATCTAATTTAAGCAATATCCGAAGGAAAAAACAGAGCTCGCAACCCAGAAAGAAACAGATCGAAGATTTGGTCATATTCGAACTGGCTACTCCACTGCACTTAAAGCTGCTGCCCAGTTTCCGGGCCCCTCATTGCAAGGGGTATTACGACGATGATGGTTTCTTTGGGTTGATATTTGAGAAGACCTAGCAAGACGACTTCATCATGACCCTATCACATTGCCTCAAGAAAGAAAAAATCCATCATCCTGATCTCGGGGCTCGGCTCGGCCTCGCCGTGGTTGAAACAGTCTATCAGCTACACGCCGTTGACTGGCTGCACAAAGCTCTTCGCTCGAACAATATTCTCCTATTCCAATCGCCTGGAAAGCCTATTAGGTATAATGAGTCTTTCGTTTCTGGGTTTGAGTTGGCTCAACCAGCCTCTCAGCCAAACTTGACGCAAGAGGCAGACCCAGATAGCGTGGGCAACAACTACTACCGATATCCAAACAACCAGCTGTGCAACCCGAACCGCAGCAGCTACAGATACTGCAGTGTTTTCGACTTATATTCTCTCGGCATATTGCTAATCGAGATAGCACTATGCCTTCCAATTACAGAAGTTGTAGGTAAGCGTAAGGTGAAAACACTTGGAGAGGTGAGGGGCTGGCTTCTCAGAGAAAATGAGGAGGTCATCAGCATGATCAGATTTGCGATGGGTTTCAATTTTGCCAAAGCCATGCTAGTGTGATTGCAAGGAATCGGCCGTAAAGAAGATCTGAAGAGCTATGCTGTCAGCTTCGAAAGGTCAGCGATCAGAAAGATTCGGGGTATTGATGTCCACGAGTGGTTAGGTGCGAGGTGTCAGGCATCTGGCTTTCGATTTGCTCTTCAATTATTATGATACATTTGATATATGCACATGTATACATCTATATTCGGATATGTATTCAGGCGCAGCAAAGGTCAACATCACTACGGCATTTCGGCACGATTAATTAAAACTAGCGACGACGCCAAAACGGCAGCGCACGCCACAACCTACGGTGGCAGCAGCAGCAGCTCCGGCATTTCCACAGAAAGCTCATCCGACAGCACAGCAGCCTCGACCGAGAGTGCGACCAGTACCACGTCGGAACTTACGACGGGATCTGCCACTTCCGACATCGTGGACACAACAACGTCGAGTACAACGGCCTCCTCCACAACAGCAGACTTGACCACCTCGGCATCATCATCCACCTCAACACCAGCAGCCCCGACGCTTTCTTCTTTCAGCCTCACTTCCTCCTCAGCGGGAAACCCGGGCGCCAGCGGGCAATTGTTAACGAGCTGGAAATCCCAATACTTTTTGTTCTTGAACCCCACCGATCCGAATTACCAAGTCCATCCGTTCTATTTGGAGGATGGTACCAACAAATTGATGACAAACGGTATGTATGTCATCTGGTACGGATACAACAGGGAAATTTTTGTTATAGCTCCAAGCGACCTGCCGAATGCTATTGGCGTGGGCAAGTTCACTTGCGATGGTGCACGCGCGGGCCAGCTATTGTCATGTAGCATGGATGCGCACCCTTCACTGACCCAGTTCTTAATATCACCGACCGACACGTCAAATGTTGGAATGTGGATACCCCTGGATACTGATCCTACCGACGGGTCAGTGGTTGTAGATTTGATTGTGGGGGTAGTGTAGATAGTCTTTACCTTTTTATTACAGCGCCCATCCTGCCACAGCAATGGCTTGCCACTCGGCTTCCATGCTGCACAATTTCAGAATGGTAGCGAATATATCTATTTTGAAAATACATAGCAAAGAAGACAATCTTGAGGATTGAGGAGCCGACTTGATTCACAAAGGCCAAATTCGCTCAACAATCCAGGCTGCACAGGGATTTCGGTTGACTGTTCTTTTGGTCAACAATAAAAATTATGACGACAAAACTTATTTTTAAATCCTGCATGCCACCTTTGTGGCCAGTTCCTGCATCACCTTGTTAACCGTACCGCTGGTTTTTAGAAATGAATTCACACCTGAACTGCGGTCCAAAGAGCTCATCCCCGCTGGTTTTTGTCGGCCTGTCCTTAGTCTCCACCAATCAGTGCCGGGCGAATCAAATAATTTAATTGATAGAAGATCTGATATGTTTAAGTACAATTCAATATGGAGAGAGCGATATACGGGCGATCGTCCAGTGGTCCCGACAGGAATGATTGCCCAGTCTGAATGAAACAGACTAGAATCGGCGACCTGCCACGCCAGCTCGTCCAGCCTTCCTAGTTGGTGACCGACCCAGGGATTTTTGTCTCACTAAGGTGCTAAGACCCCGGGATCCGACATATATGGAGACATGCTTTTTTTAAGCTACTTTGTTCCGCGAGTCGGCTTGTTGATCGCCGCCATGACATCCCTGCAACCGGCACGATATTGCCGATGCGGTGCCTGAAAAATAATCTCAGCAACCAATCACTCGTCAGATCTTCATCCGTGCTATCATAGAGCTGAATCCGCGTATCGGCGAATGGCCATAAAGAGCAGGAGTCGAAGATCAATGCAATGTTGCCATGGTCATTGGTCTAGAAACACGAGCAAACCTACCGCCGGTGTTTTGAGTATTGAGAGGAGGATGCGTGTTCATATATTTAAGCCAGGCCTGCTGCCAAGCCTACTGCCAAGACTAGCATCATCGATCTGGACAGATGCTAAATTGGCGTGTCGCATCAGAAAATACACATATCTCACTACACTTCTCATTATGGTTTCCAAAGCGCTCCTCATTGGCTGTGCCACTCTCCAGGGTGCTCAAGCTTGGGGCACGCTTGGCCACGCTACCGTCGCCTATATTGCACAGAACTTCGTCACATCTGATGTGAAGACGTGGGCTCAGGGCGTTCTGGGCGACACGTCGACGTCGTATCTTGCCAACGTTGCATCTTGGGCCGACACGTACAGGTCAACGACAGCCGGTGCCTGGTCCGCCCCATTCCATTACATTGACGCTGAGGATAACCCTCCGACATCCTGCAACGTCGACTACGAGCGCGATTGCGGTAGCTCTGGGTGCTCTGTCTCTGCCATTGCCAATTATACTCAGCGCGTGGCCGACGGTCGTCTGAGCGATGCCAATGTCCAACAGGCTCTAAAGTTCTTGGTGCACTTCATCGGCGACATCACGCAGCCGCTGCACGACGAGGCGCTTGAAACGGGAGGCAATGGCATCAAGGTCACGTTTGACGGATACACCGATGACAACCTCCACTCCGACTGGGATACCTACATTCCTGAAAAACTGGTTGGTGGCTATGCCTTGTCCGATGCGTTGTCGTGGGCCACCACGCTCACCGCCGAGATCAACTCGGGCGACTACTCAAGCCTCAAAGCCTCGTGGATTAAAGGCGATGACATAGCCGATGCCGTGACCACCGCCACTCGCTGGGCTACGGATGCGAACGCACTGGTCTGCACCGTCGTGATGCCTGATGGCGTCGCTGCATTGCAAAATGGTGATCTATACCCAACCTACTACAACAGTGTTATCCCTACCGTGGAGCTGCAGATTGCCAAAGCAGGATACCGGTTGGGAAACTGGCTCAATATGGTCTACTCTCAGAACATCGCAGCCAAGCACAAGAGAAGCCCGGTTGATTATAACAATATCCTGCCACCGCCTCGACCACTGAGCAAGGCCAAGCTAGCCAGGATGGCTCTAGGTGGTAACTGTGGATCTCATCGCCATTAATCGCTGGATACGTAGATGGAGATTCTATTTAGTATTGTTTCGTTTCCATCTGTTTTATTGATTAAACTTTCTTGTTAAATATTGTGCTTCAAAAATGAGTTCAATTCGTCATGTTTATTATTTTACGCAAGTGACAAATCCAATTAGGCCAAAGGAAATTAGTAATCATTGCTTTCAGGTTATACAGCCGGTCACTATTGCTCCGAGATATTTGTTTACCATCACAGTTGCCAAATTGTGCAAGCAATATTTGCTCTGATCAAGTAATCTTATTTTCAAAATGTACAAATTGAATTGTCACAGTGCATTCATCAGCATATCCCTTCTCAGTTGAAGGTCTCGCAACTCAACTAGACGCGTGTGGTCAGTAATTTCGTAGCTTCTGTAAAAAACCGAGAAATTCATGTGTTCTGTAGGTCCAGCTTGCCGAAGCCATCCTTGATATCACTCATACCAAACGAAAACAGGAAATAGCCCGGATTTGTATTCATGATGAACAAATTGTAACCGTCGAATGGAGAGAAGACTTACTATGCTAACCACATTTAGTAAAAATATCTCAAAATATCTCGGGTACAGGGCTCCATTACATGGACGAGTTTTGTGAGCTTGTACGATAAATCTACTTTTCGGGGCTACCGTTCAAAGTGACGCTACGATCTAATTTCTCCACACTCCGCGTCAACGCTCTGCATGGGAGTAAAAGCATCACACTCGTAGCGATCATCCCCTGCATGACACCGCTGCAGCTATAGAGTCTCGACGAATTTGCCCACCTCAGTCTGTGCCGTTAGGTCATAGATCAAACCGCCTCCTCAATCGGACAATCAGACTCAGGTTGCAGAGATATTTTAGCGTCAGCCCCCACAATAGAGAATGAGCTATCAACTATTTCCTCGCATATCATAGAGCTCCGAGCACGTCACCTTTGTGACTCTGGTCAATAGGATTGAAAAAGCCTAAATTTGCATTTTTTTTGCTGCCTAAAGAATGCGCTCATACAAGTCAATTCAGTAGAGGTGGTGATATTGCGCTGGTTGTTGATATTGCGCTGGTTGTTGATATTGCTGGGATCCCGGTACTTTTTGTTTCTACTGCCGCGGTATAAAATTTAGTGGATGAGGCTCATTGTTTTCACAGCGGCCCGCACCCAACGACGATGTTGGGCAAGGCATGTCTTGGAGCTTTGGGAACCTCAAGAATATGGAAGGAAATGGTCTATAATATCGTCGCCCGTTGCGTTCCAGTGTCTGATGCCAAAGTGTGCGAATATGTTCAGATTTTATGGCAGTATTACACGATTCCACCACCTAACAGAGGTGGAAAAGTCTCCGCAGAGCTAGATGTGGCTAAACTATTGCTGGTTTAGGTTAAGGTACGCGGAGAAAAAAGTAAAATCTATCGCCACTTGATGAAGAGAAGGCCCGAGATTGAACCTTGTGCAGCAGCAACCTATGGTACGTACGAACAATCAACAATGCCTGGATGCGGCAGGCTCAGCCCCTTCCAGAACCCTGCGAATATGCCTTGGCAATGGGGCTAGCATAACTCTACTCCTATCCTTTTGAGTCCTCCATACCAGTCCCATAGAAAAATATGGGAATCTGTGGTCATAGAAATTGGTGAATCACATGTACCATCCTCAAGTTATCATTGGAAGGATCCTTCATGGCTACGGAGGTGGCTCAGTACACCTAGTTGGGCGAGGACTACTGCTACTGTAACGTCCCGCGTCTCAAGTTCACCGTGGACCAATTCATCTGTTCAGGTCACATGCCGAGTATTGTTCCTTGTATCCATCACTGCGGAATCGGATCGTATTTGGAAACATGTCTATGGAACCAGGTTTTGGCTTGATAGAGCCCTTTACATTAGTCCAGTCTAAATAGCAGACCAATTGCTTTAAAAGAGCGTCTTTGTCCACCCATCTAGAACAGTAAAACACTTCTCATTATTCTTGTCCATTCATCTCTCGCCACGCTTGAAAATTACCACAGCATACACTGCCAGTGACTCTGAGGACAAAGACTCTCACCTGGGAGAGTCCCAAGATACCCTCTTCGGTCCCAACACTGAGAAGGGTCCCAACTACCGCAATGTAGGTGGAACACTTCACATGGAAAAGCTTTTGGCCCAAACTGATATTCTCTAGGTTGGGTGGCTGAGATCATCCGCTCTAATGATGAAGACCCAGATTGGACTTGGAGTCCTTTCGATCCTCACTGCTTTTGATGCTCTGGGTCTAATTCCAGGCGTTTTCGTGTTAATCGCCATCGCCGCCGTTATCACTTGGGGCAGTTATGTTAGGCACTTGCTATTTGGCACTCAATTTATGATAACGAGCACCCAACTTGTGGCTGACAGTGGCTAGACAAGGCCCCACCACCGCGACCGGAGATTCGCACCCAAATTAACATTTTTTATGTAAGCTA
>VTGD01000201.1:0-55882 GCA_013406985.1 Calonectria crousiana | reverse complement strand
CCCCCCCCTCTTTCGCTTCCCATCACATCTCCACAGATTCCCACACACTAAGACCTCACCCTCGTTCTCGCCACCCGGTGACTCGATTTGAAAACCGAAAACCTATTCAAAACGAAAAGGAGAAGAAAAAAAGCCAGGGGGAAAACAAACGAGAAAACCATGCCAACTACCTGGCTCATTACCGGCTGCTCGAGCGGCTTTGGCGAGAATTTCGTCCGCCAGCTGCGGGCTGCGGGTGACAACGTTATTGCGACGGGCCGCAACGCGGAGACGAAGCTTGCGCACCTCAGGGGCCTGGGTGCAACCCTGCTCGAGCTTGATGTCACCGCGCCCGCCGAGGTTATCCAGGCCAAGATTGACGAGGCGTGGGATGCGCACCCCGGCGGCATCGATGTGCTCGTCAACAACGCCGGCTTCATCCTGAGTGGAGCTTTCGAAGAGCTAACGTGAGTCGATGATGGGCTCGTTGCCTCCTCTTTCCGCTTCGCCCGCTCGCTCGCTCCCCTTTCTGACTCTGATTGGCAGCAACGAGGACCTGGACAGGTCGTTCCGGACAAACTTTTATGGCCCAATGAATGTCACACGCGCCATTTTGCCCAAGCTAAGGGCAAAGGGCAAAGGCACGCTGCTCTATGTGAGCTCTCAGGCAGCGTGGCACGCCGATCCCAGTGCCACAGCCTACTGCGCTAGCAAGTTTGCACTAGGAGGTATGCGAATATTGCGTTTATTTTTTTTATATGTCTCATCACAAGACTTTGGAATTGGAACCCAAGGTTTTTTTTTTTTTTTTTTCGTGTTTTAACTGACCAATGAACGCAGGAGCAATTGAGTGCCTGGCCAAGGAGCTCGCCATCTTTGCGCCCGGCATCAAAACGCTCCTTGTTGAGCCCGGGTACTATCGCACCAAGGCCTTCAACAACATTGACCACGTCGAGGCCCGTGTTCCCGATTACGCCCAGTTCAACCAAGCTGTCAGGCAGGCCGAGGCGGGTCTGACGGCGTCGGCGCCTGGCGATCCGGAGAAGGCGGTCGCTCGGATGATTGATCTGGTCAAGGGCCAGGGCGTCGCAGAGGGCAGGACGGTGCCGCTGCGGGTTCCACTAGGATCCGATGGATGGGGCAGGATCAAGGCCAAGAACCAGGAGATGCTGGACGTGTGCGAGCAGTGGGAGGAGGTTGCGAAGAGCACCGACATCCCTGCTTCCTCCGAGTAGAAGATTTGCCACGCTCCCTCCCCTTACTCTGCAAGTCGTATTTCGTGCATGGTTCGATTCGTTGGATGATTGCAACGCATGCGTACACGCTTCTTGTCGGCCGTAAGCGGCGAAATATGCGCAATGGTATATTTAGTTGATCAATACATGACGGTTTTGCCACGAGACCGAGACCGAGGAGGAATGAGACTTGGATCCAAAGGATTGAAAAAATAATCCAACTATGACGTCGTGGTATGATTAAAAGAGGAAATTTTCACAATCTCATCCCATCCCATCACAATAATCTCCTTGATCACGTTCAGGCACCGAAAGGCTGATTCTCGTAGACTTTACTGGGGGGTGCGTTGTGGTGTTGTGGGGGAGCTGTCAAGATAGTTAATGACTTCAGGGGGGGTTGTGCATCATTGCCCATTCTGCACGTAATCTATTATTGCTGCATACGAAGCGTTAACCTAGATTTTTTGTCCTTTTTTTTTCCCGACCTAACTCGCTAGCCCATCGAGGAGAGCCTTCTTGACCTTTTCAAGAACCTCGTATACGAAGTCCCTCTCGTAGAAGCTTTCATTGTAACATCCCTGGATGGTCAGTCGGTCCCGGAACGTCCAAGCATGACACTGCAAGGAGCGCGCCAGCATTTCCGTGCCGGCCCAAAACCCCTCCACCTCGACTTTGTCCTCGTCGAGGGGCCCGTAGGCGTACTCGCGCTGGATGTACTTTTCGATGACCCCCAGGCTGCTCATGTCGGGGTTCTGGACAGGCGGGAGCTCTGGGGGAGGCGGCGTGTTAAAGAGCTTGGTGGTCCTCCGGACGTAGGGCGCCACGAGGTCCACCATGCTCACCGGCTCGCCGCCGACGCCGGCCGCCGCGCGGGAGAGGTCGCGCGAGTAGACGGCCTGCAGCTCCCCGGCGACGGCGGCGAAGGACTTGCCCCTCGGGCTGGCGACGCAGACCGGGAGACCCGAGCAGAACATCCCTGCCGCGAACTCGGCGCTATTCCACGGGCCATCGAGATAGCGGCGCAGATCTGTGGGGAAGAAGGCAGCGTAGCTCGTGGCCAGCGGGTGCTGGGGATACTCGGCCGTCACAGTGATCAGTGCAGCGTGGAGGGCGCTCGACACGCTGATCCCGCGCTCTCTGCACGACGCGATGACGCCCTCCGTCGTGGACTCGTCCAGGGTCAGCACCTCGCGGAACGTGGCGCCAGGGACCGCCGTCTCGGAGCCGGCAGTGGTCGGGAGCGCAATGCTCGGAACGCCTTGGAGGAAAGTGCCAACAATGGAGTCGGTGGCCTCTCTGAGAGCAGCCGGAGTTGTCTCCTCAGTCAGGTTGGCCTTGGACAGCCCATCGGGGCTTGGTGTAAGAGAGCCCTTGCCGACGAGGGCAGGGTAGTCTTCCAGTTTGACATCAAGCCCAAGACGTAAAACGGATGCCAAGTTGGTCATGAAGCTGTATCCCAGCATCAGAGCTCCAACGCCGTCGATGCGCCAGTGCGACGAGCGCATGTACACCTCTTGGGTTGCAGGGAGCCAGTGGCACGTGGCCGTGGCGGCAGGGCGGCAGCGGGACGAGAGCGTGCTCGCATCGAGAGTGGATGCGTCCTCGTCTCGGCCGTGGTCAGTGAATGTCTCGGACAGCCACTCATTGGCCTCGAGCGGGCCAACGGTCACGCTGCGGCCGGAAGCAGTGGCGCCGAGGTGCGGGTGAAGGCGGCGCAGGAGCAGCCAGGTCTGGCGGACGTAGGACCCCGGGTCGGGGACCGAGGGAGGGAACCTGAGACGCAGGGCGAGCGATATGGCCCAGTGCTCGCGCTGGATGGGCGCTCCGCCGTCGGCAAGCAGCTTGAAAAACACCTCGAGCGTGTCGAGCGGCCGAGTGTAGGTGCCGGCGGGTGCGTCGGGCGCGGCCGACCAGTCCAGGGATGACGGCGGAGCGGCCTGCGAGGAAGAGGTCATGGTAGCAGCAGTGTGGGGAAGGGGAGCTTCAGCTGGTCGAAAGAGGGATTCTGAAGAGCAAAAGCAGAATGAGCATCAATCGCTGCGAGCTTTATGTCTCGTGTTATAGCAGAGCCCTCCCCCCCCCCCTGGCGGTCACTGCCGCTCTCGTCACTAACACGGCTGCTGCCATGGTGGTTGGTTGGTTGGTTGGTTGGGTTAGGTTAGGTTAGATTAGATTAGGTGTGTCTTGAAAAAGAAATCGGTGAAATAGCAATTCATTTGCTCTATAGGCACGTAATAATAGCACGAGGAAAACACACCCCAGCACTCTTAAAACTCATGGCACCGACGGGAGAGGCAGGTCGTGCTCGGCGTTGGTCGCAGAACAACTATACTGCGACTATGCTATGGCTGACTAAAAAAAGAGGCTTCGTGTCTGCAGGAGCCACACCTTGTTCATGTGCCTGTATTCGGCCGGCTGCATGTGGCGCTGTCGAGAGGAACGGGAAGTTGAGTATCCGCGGGTCCACTGTAACGAGGCCTGAAGGATGGTGATCCCAGGCCTGTGGAAACGCTGGCCCACAGCGCCCGAACCATGTTGCTCAGCGGCCTCTGTCTTTTTTCGGGAGGGGAGGGAGGCCCTTTGAAACCCTTGGCTTGGGGGCCTCGCCTTGCCCTTGTAGAAGCTGGAACCTAATATCGGGCTGGTGATATCACACATGCTCTCGGCTCCGGCGAAGATCCTGCTGGATCAAGCAGGTTTCTGACTGGTGGATCATTCGCTCGGTCTGGGAACCCATACACGGGGGCCGCCTGCACGTCAGGCAGCGGGTATGCAGCCATGCCGCCCGCCCAGGTCCCGTATATACCGGTACTTCTGCCACGCTTCCTTTGACTGTGAGGCTGCGCGGTTTTGGTTTGCATCCCGTGCTTTTTCGCCTCATCCTGGTGAGAGAGTGTGTGAGCGCGAGTGCGTGTGCAAGTGCGAGCGCGTGTTTGTTTGCGTATATTCCCGGCCCTCACTTATACATTTGTTACCCACGGCTCCCTCCTCTCCCCTCATCATCCACGCTGCCGACTTTGCCCATCGACCAAGACAATGCGGATTCCCAGTGAAGAGGAGGTGGCGTGGATGACGGCCCATGCGAGCGACACGTTGGTCCCGAATATTGTCGCATGCGCCATCATCTGCGGTGTGGCCTCGGCCATCTTTGTCGCCTTGCGCCTAGCCGCTCGCCTTATGGCCGGCCTCAACATCCTCATGAGTGACTGGCTGATTGTCATTGCATGGGTTGGTAGCTCTCAAAATTGCTGCATGTAGCTGTTCTTAACAATTCGACAGATATTCTTCATCGTATTCGATATTTCTTTTGGCATGACCGTCCTCTACGGCGGCGGCCGACACATTATCCTCGTTACCGATGCCCGAATGCTACAAATTGTACGTCGCTTATACCGAATCCCACCCACGAGCTCATCGAGAGTCGGACCGAGCTAACACGCTGTCTAGCTAAACATCATCAACGAAAACCTATACTGCTATGCCATGGCCTTTATCAAATTCAGCATTCTCAGCCTCTACGGTGCCATCTTTCCGCAGAGGAAATTCCGCTACTGCCTTTGGGCCGTCGCCGTCTTCATGGCCATGTGGGCCATCTCAGCTGCCGTCGTTGCCATTTTCCAATGCACCCCCATCGCTTACGGTTGGGATCTCACAATTCCCGGAGGTCATTGCGTGAACTATGGTCTCTTGGTTCTGATCGCGGGCGTCTTCAACATCATTACCGATTTTGTCATCTTCCTCATGCCCATTCCGCTCGTGAGAAAACTCAACCTATCAAAGCAAAAGAAGATGCTGGTCATCTTAACCTTTATGATTGGTGGAAGGTACGTCTGGCACTTTTCAAACCGGTAGCTTCGAAATTGAAATCTCACTGTGTCAGCGCTTGTATCATCAGCATCATTCGACTTGCCTTTGCCCTAGCCGTTGGAAGCACGGCCGATGGAAGCTGTAAGTCTACAACAATTTCGGTTCATTTTGTCACCCCATCGCTAAAAAAGGATAACTAGGGGATAACATGCCTGCCGGCATGCTCTCGGTTGTCGAGCTCATGATTGGCATTCTTGTTGCCTCGGTGCCGACCTATCGTCCGCTGTACCGAAGAATCTTCCACGGCGACGCCAGCACGAGCAGCGATCCCACAAAGGGTTATGGATCGCACCCCGACGATGCAAACTATTCGCGCAGCGTTCACGTCTCCGCCGCGGGACGTGGCGCGCACGTCCACACAGCTGGAGGGATCAATATCCGGGAGGACATCAACATGGTCACTCACAGTAAAAAGACGGGCACCTGGGTCCGAATGGAGGAGGACGAGGTGCGCTTATACCAGGGGAACAGCAAATCTTCCCACAGCGACCATAGTATTTACAAGTAGACTCTGGTTTTGAAACATTCGTTCATCTTGATACCCAATTTCTTTTCTCATATTTATGAACCACATTAATGAAAATAATGAAATTCAAACGCAGACTCTCTTTTTCAGGAGGCGTCGAAGGCATCTGGTTCAGAATTTGTTCTCCTTTGATACAACATTTAAATTTTGTTATTTAACTTGACTTGATTTTCTCATCCCTAACGTCGCAGCATCTCCAAAACGAGTCTCTTGTATACAGCCACACACTCAATCAAGTCCGGAATTGTGACTTGCTCGTTTTTACCATGAGCGTCCAGAATGGATCCCGGACCATAGAGATATTTCTTGTGGTTTCCTTTGAGACGCGGAACATCGGTCCCGAAGGATACGGCCATTGAATCCAAACCTGTGTTGTTAGTACCCGTAAACTTGTTTGGACAGAGGGGGAAGTGGGACAGGAATCTCACCCTCGATTTCAAAGTCGAGCAACGTCTCCGAATAGCCAATCAACTTCTTCAGTTCCACGTCCGGGTACTTACCCACAATCTCAGCAACCTTCTTCTCGATACCTTCCAGGTCGGCAGCGACCCGGATGCTGCACTGGGCATAGGCCTCCGCCGCGAGCACGTTGTACGCCACGCCTCCCTGGATCTTGCCGCAGTGGAAGGTGGAAGGCCCGAGCATCTCAGAGGACGGAAGCTCGAGAGAGCCCAGCTCGGCCAAGACGGAAATCAAATCAGCCGTCGCGCTCTTGCCCTTGTCCGGGTACCCCGAGTGAGCAGCGAGGCCGGTGGCGAAGAGGTCAAAGACGTAGTGCCCCTTGTGGCCTCTGCCGAGCTTGCTCTCGGTCGGCTCACCGAAGATGACGGCTTCCCAGCTCAGCCCCAGATCGTTGGCAGCAAACATGCCGGCGCCTCCTTTTTCCTCTCCCACCACGAAGAGCAGGGATGCGTCGCCGTCCCTCACTGCCCCTTCCTGCCGCAGCTCCTCGAGGGCCGTGATCTGGGCGGCCAGCGGCCCCTTGTCGTCGCACGAGCCGCGGCCGTAAATGATGTCGCCCTCGATGCGAAGGGGTATATGCGGCGGGACCGTGTCCATATGAGAGGTCAACAGAGTCCGTGCCCGCCGGCCGCTGCCCAGATAGGCGTACACGTTGCACCTGTCCGAGCCGGGTGCGATTGGGACGAGCTCCACCGTGTAGTTTAGGGATTCCAGGTACTTGGCGAGGAAGACGCCGATTTCGTGCTCCTCTTCGCTGGTCGAGGGAATCTCCATCAGCTGCTTGAGCAGCTTGACCACCGGGGTGTCCATGACAAGAATAGCAGCGTTGGGTTAATTGGACTAAATCACACAAGTCATGCAAAGAGCATTCGGTACTGAGGAATTCCACGAAGCTCTCAAACTAGATCCATCATCATCACTCAGATATGACGTCGGTGCCGCATACCGAAGGCGACTTCATACAAAGGTCCTAATTGGCTGGTCACATCGGGAAAATTGGCCGACCTGCCAAAACGCGGCACGTCTTCCGCTGTTCCATGAACCCAATCCCTCTATCCAAAGACGCCGCAGTACCTCACATTGTAACTACCAATCAAGTTCCGTACTATTGGCCTTCATATCGAAGGCAGATATGCTCATCATTAAGGTACGGTCAATTTGACCGAAGAACAGGCTCCCGGCCCAATTCGCCGGTGCGAGTTCGAAATCAAGTCTCCACCCTGGAGATATTTCATTTCTGTGTCAATCCACTAACCCAAGGATATTGATTTGGGAAGCTTTTATTGTTTTCATCTCACACCAAGACTCAAGATTCGAACCGAAGGGCCCAAGGTGCTCTGCGGCAAATTCTTTCAGTACTACGACGATCTTCCTTCGTTAGTTATTTCAAAAAGGTCAAAATGCGACAGGACTATCAAAATGAATTCAACTATTGTACCTAAATGCAATCATTGCCGTATCAACGTTCTCCCGGTAACCAAATATCTAGAACCCCGAGAAATGATGTCACCGGTGATAGAAGAATCGTCTGCAGGAGGTGTGGAGCTGGGGCAGTGGGGCTCGCGTTGATAGCTTCGAGCGACACTCCCCGAGCCAAAGGCCTGTTTCCTAGTGTCATCATTAGCTCAGCTGTCTGGCACCGCCAATCAATTGGTCGACCTGGCATGGGCGACGTGGGATCCCCCGGCGTCGCATGACTTTGAGTTTACAGACTTCAATCAGTGGCTTCATGGATAATGCAGGTCCGGCCCGTTATTCCTAGAATGACTGCGGCCAGGTCGAGTAGCTCATGAGCAATATCTGGCAGAGCTGCGACACCTCAAAAGAATGGAATTTTACACTTATAGAGCCACTGAGTATAAATTTCATCTCTTGCCCCAATCGGAGGTGATCTCTGGAGAAATAAACCGCCATCGTTGTAACTTTCGTTCTGAGAGGTGCGGATCTGCCAATCCCAGTCTCGCCATTCAGTGAGAAAGTTGAATGAGGTTTTATTTCTATATAATTTCGAGCTTAATGAAAAGTTTCGTCTAATACCAATTTAGGGGAAACGCCGCGCAATGTTTCAGGCTTTTGTTTGCGACTTTACGGCAAGCCATATATCCTCGAAGATAGCTCCAGACTCACATGAAAGGAGCTTGAAGCTAGGCTCCAGGGTACAAGAGATGAGTCGTTGAGCTGTCAGAAACCCATAGTCAACAAGCATATTCTACATTAAACCAATCGAATCAAATGCACTCGAGCCTTTGCTGCGGACTTGTATGTCAACAATTCTCAGGTTCTCACTCGCACAACGAGCCCGTACAGTTAGCAATGCATCAAGGAGTTCATGCATTATAAGAAAATGATGTCTCAGTGCCACGAGTTAACGGTTGCGATAAAAGTCAGAATTATAGAGGGGCGGAAGTCAACAGTACACGACAGCAGAGTCAAGGCGGACCAGGAAAACTACGTGACAGGTTTCAATTCTCGTATATTTCACGCGCTCGATCATCGAACGGGTTGTCAAACTGACAAATTTTCTCTCCAAAACGTTCCATTTGGAAGCCTTCGATTTTATGCCGCCTGTTGCGCCTTGACGTCCATGCCCTCTATCCATTTTTTCCCTTTCCATCTTCTTCAAAGTCAGAATGTCGTCGGTTCAGTGTCGAACTATTTCCCTTCCTATCCATATCCTCATTCTCATGCGTTTCAGTTGTGTCTGACCCCTTGGCATACTTCGTGCTTGACGGGTTGACCTTGCGCTTTCATCAGTGTTGCCCAAATTCGCTCAGGCAGCATCCTTCTTCTCGTCAGCCTTTTCCTCATCGCCCTCCTCAATCTCCACAGATTCCACGGCGGCGCTTAAGCCGCCCTCCTCGTTCTTGTTCTCAAGCTTCTCAGCAGCCTTCAGGAAGAACTGGGCAACGTCGTTGTGGTGGTTGAAGTAGGCCAGGTCCAGTGGCACATAGTTCTTCTCATTGGCGAGCGCGGGAGAGGCTCCTTGCTCGAGTAGGTACTTGACAGTCTCCAAGTGACCGCCTAAGGCAGCCCAGTGGAGGCCAGTATTCCCGTGCTCGTTGCCTTCGTCCAAAAAGGCCTGCTTCTCCTCCTTGGGTCGAGAGTCAAAGTACTCGATGAGCTGTCGGACAACCTCTGCAGCACATGTTAGTCTCGATTGGTTTCCAAAATCTATTATTGATCTCCAAAGGCCATATCGTTGCAGATATCGTGCTGGGGAGTTGTCAGCGTACCTAGGTGACCATTTCCAGACGCCATGTGCAGGCATGTGGACTTGGAGTCATTCTGAGCAGCAGCCACAACTTCAGCGGGAGTCACCTTCTCCCTCTCAGAAATTGCGTTGACTGACTCAACCAAGTCATCCTTTTCGTCGGCTCGAGAAAAGTAGATGAGATCATCGATCTCGTCCTCTGTGAGTTTGGGAGCCATCGTGACGTATTTAATGATGTTGGGTATGAAAAGTTACAAATTTTTATGAAAATGAGGGGACTGTGTGGGTAGATACCCCGCGTTTTTCGCACGGTGTGGGTGGGGAATTTGGTACAGGGTAGCTTGGTTTCGTTTCACATCGTCTCGACATTTCCCAGATTCAAACTCAAAGCCTACCTATAACCATTGCCCCAGCATCATGATAGAACGAGAGAAATCTCAGATTCTAGCCATGCACAGATATTTCCTGCCTCGTCAAGCCATTCAATTTCAGCCTTTATTCCCAGCATAAGCATCACTTGAAGCTCGCGACTCATTTCTTTTGTTTCAAAATAATCATAGTTTTGATGTAAAGCCCGGAGAGTTGTCTCTGCTGCTCGGCGATCTCTGGGGCTGAGGTAGGAGATCGGTTCCCGACAGCTGGTTGAGAACACTGGAGGTTTGGACAGTGGGCGTGGAGACTCTTGCCTCTGGCTATTTTGAACTGGGTGTTCACGGGCATGACCCATAAATACCAGCCCATGATCGACCAACAATTGGTCTGACTTGATTCCTAGCCACCTTATCGCTGGAGTACGGCCAGCAGACTCATGAGACAACTTTTGGGAACCGTATCGATAGCATTTGAGAATGTTGATGCCATCGGGATCGAAGTCGAATAGACCAAGGATCGGCAATTGAGGGTTTGTCGTGTGGACCATATTTAGGAATGATCGCGTGATTAGGTCTGGATATCCTTTTGCCTAGACCTGTGTGTTAGCCTCAATAATGTCACGGTACAACGAATACTTACAGTGAGGATTACCCCGGGACCCCAACAAGTGGTTTCCCAAAATTGAGAGGAGCACAAAGATCGAAAGACGGCCTGTTGCGGTCAGACTTGAACTGTAGTGCTGACGGGTTTTGGGTGGGTTTACATCCTTCTCAATTACTAATATCCATCTCAAGCTGCCCAAATCAATGCTAGAGATGGACTTGGTGGTCGGGATTGGAACGCCCTGGTGAGGTCAGATATCAACCCAAAGAGATCAAACACTATATGCTGACCAATTCCCCGGACGTCGGGTCAAGAAGACTATCGTCTTTCAGATAGATCGTCAATGGACCGGCCAGGACACCTTTTGACGCCGCCACCTGCCGCAATTAGCTAAATTGATGGTGCACTTGGTGGTAAGCGCACAATGTTCAAATCTGCACGGTCAAAACCTAGGGTAAATGCAATGTCATCAACGAGATCATCCACTTGGCTTTGCTTCTCGAAGAGATCTTGATGCTGGTAGAAAATGTGGCTGTTGGCGTTGGCCAGTCAGTGAATATTCTACAAAGCTCGGCCACACGCACCGCTTGGTGAGTATGGTGCCTGAAACTAGAGCATCATGCGAGAGCTGCAAAATGAGAAGTACGCGTGCTATTTGCCAATCAGATGGCTGTAGTGGCTTGGCGCCTTAGAATGAGAGGCAAACCAAATTTGCGAGCCTCCTGCACAGTACGACCAGGGAAGCGGATCTGCTCTGTCGGGGTCCCGCGGACACTGCGGCGATGGCTTCTGCGTGACAAAGTGATTGACAGTTCTTGACACGCAGCCAAGGAATCCACAATGCTCTCCAACATGGTTTCGATGCATGTGACAACGGACCCGACATTCGAATAGTTTAGCGTCGTATTCGTATCCGGGGTGTCGCGACCACCAACGGCTGTTGGTGTGTCAAGGGTGTCATCCAAATTGCCATGCATTCTATTTGGTGTGTTCATTGGCTGAACATTATTTGATGCCGCATCCGTGGTTGGCAGCACTGACGAAACGGACATTTTAGCTGGTCGGAAATTTGGCAGGCTTGCAGATCAGCCGTCCATGATTGAGGGAGAGCCTAGTCGACCCATTGGGCCCAGAATTGCCGTTCCCGCCTGAGGCAGAGAGGGCAGACGGCGTGAGGCAGAAACCGAAAATGAGATGATGTACCAAGCAGAATTAACCTCATGCTTGGCAATCACATGTCAAGATGCACTGCAGCTGCAGCTTGGGTTTCAAATCCTCAACATTTTCTTGACAAGCTCCCTTAAGACATGCTGGAGCCCCTCTAGTGGGGTTTGGTCCCTGGAATGCACTGTAAGCTCGCCCGGGGAATAAACTAACGCTGGGTTGGCAGCAGGGGACGTCCAATGGTGTGGGTCAGGCTCAGGGTCACCGGTTGTCCGCGGAGCACGGTGTACACTGGCCAAGTGGGACGGGCAGGACGGTAAAAAGAGGCAATGTCTCGTCCGATAGTAGGCGCAGACAAAGCGGCGGCGAGCCTTCTCCTGGTCTTTGATTAATCAATCTAGCCCCCACCGCCCCTTCAATTACTTTCTTCGACGACAACCACACCCAAAGCCGGCGGCATTTGGCTCAGGGGCACGATACAACCCAACCACCAAACATGGCGACCACCACGGGAGTTGACGTCAGCAAGGAAAAGGCACAGTCGCGTAAGCGCACTGCCGATTCCACCAACGGCAGCGCAAACGGGCACGCGAACGGCCAAGCTCTCCCCAAGCAGCCGCGCATTGAAGGGAAGACAGACCCCACGAGATGGAGGCTCAAGGACGACGATAGTCGCCATACGTGGCACTACCTCACCGAGGACAAAGACATTGCAGAATGGCCACAGAACTACGCAGAGAAATACTTCTTGAACCTGCCGCTGGTACGAGCTCGCAATCACATGTTGTCAGGGGCCCTTTTTCATGACTGACCATTGCCTTTGCGCAGGACCTCCCGACTTTGTCAAACCCCGAAAACCCCCTCGACGCCGCCCGCAATGGCCTCGAATTCTTCCAGAAACTGCAATTGCCCAGCGGCCACTGGGCCTGCGAGTACGGCGGCCCCATGTTTCTGCTCCCTTGCATCGTTTGCGCCTGGTACGCCACCAAAACACCGATCCCCCACGCATACTCGGTCGCCATTAAGAACTACCTGGCTGCACGAGCCAACCCCGACGATGGCGGTTGGGGCCTTCACATTGAAGGTGAGAGCACCGTCTTCGGCACGAGCTTGAACTACATTGTGCTCCGACTCGTCGGCGTGGACCCTGAGGACCCCATGATGGTCAAAGCTCGGGCAACATTGCACAAGTTCGGGGGTGCACTATACGCGCCTCACTGGGCCAAGTTCTGGATGGCGGTGCTTGGAGTTGTGCACTGGGACATTGTGAACCCGGCGCCCACGGAGCTATGGCTTCTCCCTGACTGGGTCCCCTTTGCTCCCTGGCGATGGTGGATTCACATCCGCATGGTGTTCCTACCCATGGGATACATATCCTCGAAGCGCTGGAGCTGCGAGGAGACTGATATCATCCGTGGTCTAAGGCAAGAGCTGTTCCCGCAGGAATACGCCAAGATCAACTGGGCAAGCCACCGCAACAGCATTTGCCCCCGCGACAACTATCACCCCAAGTCATGGCTTCTGAACGCTGCTAACTGGGCGTTGGTCAACGTGTGGGAGCCTTACCTACGTCCTGAATCCCTTAAGAGAAAGGGTGAAGAGTGGGTCAGCAAGCAAGTGGACATGGAGGATGCAAACACGGGATACGCTGGCCTTGCTCCTGTCAGCGCTCCTATGAACACTATTGTGTGCTACATTCGCGATGGACCCGATGCTTTCAGCGTCAAACGACATATTGAGCGCCTTGAGGAGTACATTTGGGTTAAGGACGAGGGTATGCTAGTCAACGGAACCAACGGTGTCCAGTGCTGGGACACTGCCTTTTTAATCCAAGCCGTGTTCGAGGCCGGTCTGCAGGACGACGAAAAGTGGCGACCCATGCTCATGAAGTCGCTTCACTACCTGGAGCGCCAGCAGATTAGGGAAAACTGCGTGGACCAAGAGGTATGCTACAGACAACCCCGCAAGGGTGGTTGGCCATTTAGCAACAAAGATCAGGGTTACGGCGTGAGCGACTGCATTTCCGAAGCACTCAAGGCCATCATCCTGCTCCAAAAGGTGGGAGGCTTCCCCCAGGTGCTCGATGACCAGAGGATCTTTGATGCGATTGATACGCTCCTCTTGTACCAAAATGGCGACACTGGTGGCATGTCGTCTTACGAGAGGCGCAGAGGAGGGGAATATCTGGAAATGCTCAATGCAGCTGAAGTGTTTGGACGCATCATGATTGAGTATGACTACCCGGAGTGCACCACGGCCTGCGTCACTGCAATGTCGCTATTCAAAAAGCACTGGCCCGACTACCGAACAAATGAGGTCAATCAGCTCATCAAGACGGCGACTGCTTGGATCAAGACCAATCAACTACCTGATGGAAGCTGGTACGGTAGCTGGGGCATCTGCTTCACGTATGCAACCATGTTTGCGCTTGAAAGCATGAAGAGCATCGGAGAAACGTACTCCAACAGCGAGGTATCGCGACGGGGCTGTGACTTCCTCCTGTCTAAGCAGCGCTACGACGGTGGGTGGTCGGAGAGTTACAAGGTATGTTGTGCTTATTTATTTCCTGGAATGTTTTGTGGGTATTCTTGTGCTAACCACTGCTAGGCCTGTGAGACAATGCAGTATCATGAACACCCAACAGGGTCGCTTGTTGTGCAAACGGCGTGGGCCCTCATTGGTCTCATGGAGGCGGGTTACTCCAACGTGGAACCTCTGCGGAAGGGCATCCAGTTCATCATGGACCGCCAGCAGGCTAACGGAGAATGGCTGCAGGAGGCTATTGAGGGCGTGTTCAACAAGTCATGCATGATTTCGTATCCAAACTACAAGTTTACCTTTACCATCAAGGCTCTGGGCATGTTTGCTAGGCGGTTCCCTGATGAGAAGCTTGTGGCTGGCGTGAGTTCATGGCCAGATGAAAGTGCTAATGGAGCGAAGCACGATGACGATGAGTAGTAGTGATAGAGATAAGCGAGCGAGCCTGTTTTGAATGTGATATGATCCGAAAAAAAAAAAAATTGCATAAAATAGACATAATTTTAATCACTATTGTCTCATTCTGTTGGTTGTTGGTTGTTGGTTGTTGGTTCTCTGTTTGCCTCCTTGTTCCCCGCACCAACAAAGGGTGGCATTTCATTTGGACCATTATGGACCCCACCATGGATTCACCCAGGCAGCTAAGCCCCCCACCACGACCACGGAGCTTCCAGAAGCAACTATTAAGCAGCTGGCAGAGCCAACTCGTAGCTTGGACCTTGAGGCTGCCACACTTTCTCTCTCCCTCCTTTGTCTCTTCCCCCCTTCTGCACTCTCGATTGTGTCTCGCTCTATCGCCCGCACAGCCCAGCAAACCATGTCGCACATCACCCAGGCCCAGCAAGGCCTCGCCGCCGTTGAAGCGAAGAACTGGGATGAGGCTGTCACCAAGCTCTCGGCCGCCCTCAAGGTCTCGCCCAACCCAGCGTGGCTCGTGGCCCGATCCAAAGCCCTCATCAGCCTCAAGCGGTTCCAGGAGGCCCTCGACGACGCCAACCTCGCCTGGCACACGGCCTTCGAACGCAACAAGCGACCCCTCCTCGTCGAAGCCCACTACCGCCGCGCCGTCGCCTACTTCCGCCTCGGCCAGTATGCCAACGCCGACGCCTGCTGCCTCTACGCCATGCGGCTCGTCAAGGGCCTGCCCGCCGTCGAGAAGGAGGACCCGGCCAAGAAGCGCACCGACGCCGGCGGCTTCTACCTCGTCACCGCGGACGAGGCCAAGGAGGAGGCCCAGAACGACGAGCTGAACCAGAACAAGGGCGACCTCTCGACGGCCATGGGCGGCGGCGACAAGGGCCCGGCCCAGATCAAGGAGTGGCGCGCGGCGGGTGCCCTGCGCACGCAGATCCTGTTCCGCCTCGACAAGCTCCCCGCCGACGACCCCGCCCGGAAGCTCACCACGGGCGTCAAGCCCGAGCAGAAGGAGCTCGCCGACCACGGCGCCACCAAGAAGGCCGAGGCCGCTGCTCCGGCTGCCCCCAAGCCCGCGGTCCCCAGCGATACGCCCCTCCGGCTCCAGGACTTCCAGAGCCTGACAAACATGTCGGTGTCCATCTTCTCAAAGGGCGTGGACAAGGATGCGCTCAAGGTCCAGTACCTGCCCAAGGCTGTGGTTCTGGATTCCGTCGTGTACCCCAGCGGCGAGACCAAGCCCTTCCGCCTCGACCTCTGGGGTGAGATTGACACCGAGGCGTGCAAGTACACGGTGACGCCCAACAAGGTGGAGCTTAACCTCAAGAAGAAGACGGCCGGCAAGTGGGCCACCCTGAAGGGTGAGGTCCAGGAGGAGAATGTTGACGAGGCTGCTGCTAGGGAGGAGGCTGAGTAAGTCTTTTTTTTTTTTTGCTCTTCTTGTTCATACCACAAGTACAGCTTTCTGACACAATAAACAGGCTTCAATTCCTCAAGGATGCCAGGAACAAGGCTATGCAAGCCTCCGACACGCCTGCCAAGGCCGAAGAGGAGGCCAAGCCTGCCCAGCCTGCTAAGCCCGCTGGACCCTCGTACCCTACTTCCTCCCGCAACGGTCCCAAGGACTGGGACAGCATCGGCGCTGACGAGGAAGATGACGGCAGCGACGTCAACCTGTTCTTTAAGAAGCTGTACAAGGGCGCGACCCCGGAGCAGCAGCGCGCCATGATGAAGAGCTTCACCGAGAGCAACGGCACCAGCCTCAGCACCGACTGGAACGACGTCAAGGGCCGCAAGGTCGAGACTGTGCCACCGGAGGGCGTCCAGGCCAAGAAGTGGGAATGAGCGGCCACACTGATATACGAAACTAACTGATCTATGAGATATGAAAAAAAAAATAGGAGGCCAAAAACGGCTTTAGGTTTTGTTGCCAAAGCAATCTGGCGGTTCGTTTCTTTTTTTTTCGTTCAAGGGGAAAGCACTGGCGCAACAATTAGGACACAGGATGAAATGGATGATACCGGGATAGTTATAAAATTTCCCCCCTTATAGGTACCCAAATTTGATTGATTATTGAAGTTTTGTTTATTCATCTCAGATTCGCAAAATAAACAAATCATTCCACATGTAACATACGTTCGCTATGCTCAGGCTGTTGCTGCTCTATGCTGTATTCTCTTTTGTGTGTCTATGTCACCCATTCCCGCATGTCTGGTTCTGTTTGTACAAAACAAAAACATAAAAGTCGCTCTCTCTCTCTCTCTCAAGCATTGAGCTGCCTGTAGTGCTCCTCGCCGAGCTCTGCAGCCCCCTTTTCCCGCAGCCTGGCGTCCATGGCATCCAGCTTGGCTTTTACCGGGCCGAACCACGACGAGTCCCTCAGGGCCTGGTCCTCTGCGGCGCGGTTCCAGGCCTTGCCACCGCGGTAAGGGGCGGCCAGCGACTCGGGGATGTGTAGGACCCTGCTGACAAAGTCCTCGCGCTCGATGTAGGCGCCGCGCAACCAGCGGGAGCCGCCGCTGGCGTCAAAGGCTCTCCGGCCGTGCATGACGCGCATGTTGTCGAAGAGGACGCACTCGCCGGCGGCCATCTTGACCTGGTACATGGCGTCCCGGTCGTTGATGAGGGCGTCGAAGAGCTGGGCCGGCTCGAGCCAGGCGCGCAGGTCGACCGTGGGCAGCTGGAAGCGGTCCTGGAAGGGCGGGCTCCAGTAGACGCTGGCGAGCACCTCGTTGCCCTCGGCGTCGGCGGCGGCGTCGAAGAGCGACCGCTTCTGGCGGTACCAGAAGCCGTGCTTCTCGTAGTGGTAGGGCGTGCGCACGCGGGCCAGGTTGTCGACGGCCCCGCGCCCGGCCCGGTCCCGGCCCCGGAGCCACATGAGCTTGCCGGCCCGCAGGCCGTCGCTGAAGAGCGACTCGCCGCCCGAGCACGAGTTCTCCAGGCAGTGCAGGATCTGGATTGCCGGCATGCTCTGCAGGTAGAGCAGGTCCTGGTGCAGCCCCAGGTACCCGCTCGTGTAGGCTACGTTCTCGGCGTTGGGCTTGGCCCGCACGTCAAACGTGCGCCCATAAAAGGTCGACTTGATGTTGGCGATGCGCTCCGTGATGTGGACAATGGACTCCTGATCGTGCGGCACGTTCTTGAGGAACACGAGCCCCAGGCTTGAGAGGTCCAGAAGCGTCTCCCAGAAGGCATCCTCGCCCTTGATGAATTCGTGGTAGTCAATCTTGCGCACCCGCTTCTGGATCGTCTCGTTGTCCCAGAACGTCCTCCCCGTCTTGGGATACACAGCATCTTGCCGGGGGTACGGGATCTTGTCCACATCCCTGTGGCCCAGCGTTTTCTCAATAGTCTTCCAATGGAGCACCATTTCGTGCCCGCCCTCGGCTAGCCGCGGGATGTCGTTCCGGAACGTGATGCCGAGTCCATCATTGTCCAGCCGGATCTGATCAATCTCAATATCCGCCGGGATATCTGTCGATGCAAAATTCTTCTGGCCGGAAGAAGGATCTTCGCATTTTGTGCATGCGCACGTGTCGCGTAGTGCCACCGAGTCCAGTCTTGTCCAGCCTCCGCCCTCTTTGTCCTCAATTTGGATGAAGCGGTTGGAGCTGGAAACACTGATTCGCTTGTTGTTGGGAATTAAACCTTCAAGGACCTTCTGGGGCGCAAAGTTGGGAGGGGTTTCGAAATGCTTCGACAGGGCCGGCTCGACCTGGGCCGGGAGCGCTTTTCCCTTGTTGGGAGACTCAAAGGGATATTCAAGTCCATCGGACCTTGGGTGAGCACTTGCTTGAAAACATCGCTGAAAAGTACACGCACTCGACTGAGAGTTATTAAACACAGGCCGTGAAGCACGTGTAACAAGTCGAAACGAAGCTGTCCTGCAGCCCCGGGTGAGCAGCCGGCGGGAGGAATACATGATTGTATAAGGCTGGTTGCCCCGTATACCTCGTGTGTCTAGGCTTGGGGGGAGAAGGCAAAATACAGTTCAACAACTCAATGGAATGGAGCGCAGCTTTAACCTGTGCCACCCTCTTACCTCACACATTGCGCCTTGTACCTCGGCCGAAGGGGAGAGGTCCCATGTGGGGTTGTTCGGCAGACCCCGCGTTTTTTGGGCCGTTGGATGACTCTGCGAGAGCCAACATCATCATCTGGGCCCGTGTGGCTTCGAATAAGTTGCTTTTGTCTCTTCAGCATCAGACATTGGCTTGTCTGACCCCAAATTCCGAGCAATTCCCGATCCACCCTGACCCCGTCTCGACCCAATCACTGCCCCTTGCAGCTTGGACAACTCGGCCCAGCAAATGGCTGAATCGCTTGGCCGCGGTATCACACTTCATGCACCCACTCTGATTCTCATCCTCGGACACGTAATACAATTTCATGATTCATCGCATTAAATCTCAGTTCGCATTGATTCATACAGGGGTCATAAGCCGCTCGTTTCTATCCTATCGGTTTCGATTGCTCGACCACCGCTTGACCATCACTTCTCTAACTTTGTACAGTTTGAATACATCGAGAAACCCTCTCTTCAAAGCTTCGTCAAACTTTGATGGGGGTGGTACATCCACGTAGACTAGCACCAAGCTCTTGGTAACGTGCGAGAGCACTCGGAGCGTGCCGTGGAACCATTGCCACGACTTTTGCGGACTCTTCTTTCCAGCCTTTTTCCATAACGGATCTGTGTATGATGGGATCACAACAAGACCAAATTCGGCATGGTCAAAGACTGGGCCCTTGGCATAGAGAAGCCAGTCGACACCAAACTTGATACCGCCTCGGGGTACCCAGCCTAATGACCTAAAGTGATGATAGACCGAGTAGTCGACAAGAAATTTGTCATCAGGCTGTAGCTCAGGCTCTTCTGGGCTGATTCGGGGCGGGAAGAAGGAATGCTGCCGAAACAGGGTGAACAGTTCCCGTGACGACATCGGTTTACCGTTCGTGGGATCCGTCACTTTCAGAGCGCCTAGTCCAAAGCTCAGAAAGAAGGCCTCCTCGGGCATCAACTGGAGATGCTCCTTGTTTTTGATGGTCTTTGGCTTGCTTTCTCCACCGTTACTATTTTCAACTCCCCAGAGGCTGGTTGAGTCTTCTCCCTTGGAAGAAACAGACAAGTTGGGACTCGGTGGGTCATTCAAGTTGAAAGTTTGGGATTCAACTGTGGGAGAGAATCGTACACTCTTCCGGCGCGAGTGGGAGCGACCGCCATCAGAAATTACGGGGCTGCCCGGCAGGGAGATGCGCATCTCAGTTGGGCGGCCCTTGGTGCGAGCATCCGCGGGAGAAGCATCTGCAGCTCCGTTGGAGACGACCTCTGGTTCCACCCTTTTCTTGAGATCAGCCTCAGAATTAGGTAAGGCTAAAAGGTTCGCGGGAGTAACGGGGGCGTTGGAAACCACGGTTTCTGCAGACACGCTTGCGAGCTCTAATTTCCGTAGAGTTTGGGCCTTTGCATCACGGATGCTAGCTTCTCGGGCCGCCGCCTCTCGAGCTTCTTCCTGTCTTGTCTGACGAATGGTTTCTTGCTCGAGGCGTGCTCGTTCCCATTTGGCACGCATGCGTTCCTCACGTCTCTGGACCGTCAGGATCTCACTGACATGGGTATCCTGTAGACCTTGCCGAACTTGCTCTCTTTTCAGCCAATTGGGTTCACTTCGACTCAAGCTGCCCTTTCCGTAGAAGCCTTGCTCCCACAGGGCGCGAGTCGTCGTCTCATCAGTGATGTGGACAGAGAAGGTTGTTGGTGACCAGACACCATGGTGAACCACTGAGGGTTCGGCCGCCGGAGGCGACCATAGCTGCCCTAGCCATGCGCACGCAACATGGAAAAGCGAGACAGGGTTGTGTGGGTAAAATGCCGGCAGCGGAAATGTCCGGACTGGAATTGGGAGTGCGTATATCTGGTGCAGTGGAGGCCCTCGCTGCTGCGGCTGAGCAGCAGCTCCAGGTGCGGGCACAACTGCTCCAGGCTCTTTGGGGGTAGGTTGGGGCTCAGCCATTTCTCGTTGGTGTCATCTTGGTCTTGGATTGTTAGCACAAGCCTCTACGCTTAAAAAAACGCAATTGTGAACACGAATTGGGGTAATTGTTGCGTCAGATACCGTTGTAGTCTATAAATCAAAGGGCGTTCATCGAGTTCCAAGTGAATGGGTTCCTCTTTGCACAAAAAGGTGTCATCATCAAGCAACAGGGCAGGGCCACGGGACTTCCCAGGCCGGAGGGCAGATACAGAAGCTGAAGCTGAATTGGAATTAGGTGGAAAGACAATGGTTGGAATGAGGCCTTGCCTCGGTCCGGGTCCAACCCAAGTCCAAATCCAGATCCAGATCCGAGATTCAGGCAGAGTGGCAAAGTGCCGCAAATGCGATAAGCAAATACCTACTTGTCTAGGACATGGTCCAGGCTCGATGCTGGACAGATATTGATCCCCGTGACCATCCAAAGGGAAGGGCTGTCTTTCCTGTCACGGAAGCAGCAATGACGGCGTCGAGGCGAGAGGCCGGGAGGATGAGGTTTGGAGAATGGAAGATGAAGAGAAAATTTCAAGAGGACACTGCGAGCCAAATTTTATTGGGATTGGATGGAGCTGGCCCCCCACTTTGCTGCCTCATGCGCAAGGCCGCTGCATGGATTTTCGGCCAGGCTAGCCTCGGGCCAGTCAGAGGGCTGCCAACTGTGGCCCAGCACGACACAGCTGCGAGAATGCCACCGGCTGAGATTACCGCTACCCACCGAGACATTGGAGCTGATGGACAGTGACGTCTACCACTTCCACTTAGTACTTGGCACTTGGCACTTGGCGGGGGGTTATGCGCCGCCTGTTCGCCGACTCTCCCGACTCTGCCGAGCAAAATGACAAGAGGCACGACCTGCATGCGCGGCAATCGGAGGAACCACGCGCGGACGACAGAGCTTCTCCCTAGCAATTGACTCGCACACGCCTGGCTGACAGCGCTCGCTGCTCTAATTGGGCCCTGCTGCTCCTCGCTGGCCGTGCAGACTGCCGGCCTCAAGCCCTTGTAACCTTAGCGGCACCCGCCCGTGCAGTTCCCGGCTGGTACCTCTCTGCCGACCTTCCAAGGGTCAGCTCCACGATCCCGCGTTCAATTTCTTTCCCATCGCACTACGCTGCACCTCCAGTCCCTACTCCTTCTCCAGTTCCTCTTTCCAGCTGTGTCGTGGCGAGGGACATGTCAGCGTGGACAGCCTCGTCATGGCCGCCTTTACAGAAACCATCGCCTGCGTCTGCCTCGCTTGGACCGTCATCGTCATAGTCATCGAAGCTATTGGCATCCGTGCTGTGTGCGTATCGTCCGCCCTGGATCCCCCCCAGCATGCATGCATCTGACCACAAGACAGCGTCAACAACTTCAAAAAGCCGCCGCCGCCTCCTGCATCGCCTGGTCTCGGGCCAAACGCACCCCATGTCACCATTATTCGACCTGTCAAGGGCGTAGAGCCCCGTATGCTTGAATGCATCGCCTCATCCTTCCAACAAGACTACCCCATCGAGAAGCTATCCATCCGCCTCTGCGTCGAGAACCGCTGCGATCCTGCATACCCCGTGCTACAGAAGATTGTTGAAGACCACCCGGCGTTTGACGCGTGCGTCCTCGTCGAGTCGGAAGATGCTGCTATGTACGGCCCAGGTGGCTACGGGGACACCCTGGGACCAAACCCCAAGATTCGGAACATCAGCCGAGCGTACCGTGAAGCCAAGGGCGATATCATCTGGATAGCAGATTGCAACGTCTGGGTCTCCAACGAGTCTCTTGGTCGAATGGTGGACAAGCTGATGGGTTACGGCATAGGGGGCAGCCCAGCCCACCCCTACAAATTTGTTCACCAGCTGCCAATCGTGGCCGACATGGTCAGCTACTCCTCAGCGCCGTTGGACGATCGCCAAACGCTACTAGCCTCTCCTTCTGATGATGGCTTGGCGGCGGATCCCGCCTCGCCAAGCTCAGGGCTCCTAGCCAAAGTCTGGGCCCAAGGTGGCGGACGTCTGGACGAGATGTTCATGGCCACCACGCATGCAAAGTTTTACGGTGCCATCAATGCTGTCGGCGTCGCCCCGTGCATTGTGGGCAAAAGCAACATGTTTCGCAAGTCGCAGCTGGACCAAATTACCAACCCCGCGGAAAATCCCAAATTGAGCAAAAAGAACGCCCCCACAGGGGTGGATTACTTCTCCTACCACATCTGCGAGGACCACCTGATTGGCGAGCTCTTTTGGAACACCAAGATTCCCGGGTACCGAAGCCATGGCATGGTATGGGGAGACCTGGTCGTCCAACCCATGTCCGGCATGGCTGTCAGTGCGTACACGGCGCGGCGAGCGCGTTGGCTCAGAGCCCGAAAGTTTACTGTTCTAGCGGCGACACTTGTTGAGCCAGGCGTCGAGTCTTTCCTGTGCTGCGCTTACCTCTCTTTTGCGCTGACAACCCTGCCCTTCTTTAACGAGAAATTTGGGTTGCCCCAGACGTGGAGTGCCATGGGTCTGATCTGGCTCACCGCCGTCACTGTGTGGATGCTGGCGGACAGGGTACTTTTTTGTCGGCTTCACAGCGGGCTCACAATGAATGCCGATGCCAGCGTGCCTTTCTTTGCGAGGGGAAGCACCAACAAGGGTGGGATCCCGGTCCGTTCGTTCCTCGAGTGGCTGCCTGCGTGGCTGGGCCGAGAGGCTCTCGCGCTGCCCGTCTGGGTGTGGGCTGTGCTGCTGGGACGGACGGTTTACTGGCGAGGCAAGTCGTTCCGAGTCCGGTGGGACAGCTCTGTCTATCAAGTGCCTGAGGACAACCAAGGTCGAGGCGTGCGAACGCCCGAGATTGAGCGCGCGTCTTCACGGAACAAACATAGAGTAGACTAGATGACACCACGAGAACACGACGAAAAAGACGGATTAATGGAAAAGTTGATGTGGAACGTATACCATTATTATATCTACTATTATATCACAGGATTTATGACAATATGCATGATAATCTGATGATGATTCAGTGTTGGGCATTGGCGGTGTCGCTCTGACAGGAATACATAGGAACACAAGGGTTAGTTGTAGCAATATTGTTATTGGTTTGGCTCGACCTAGAGGGTCTAGTATTTAGGCAAAACAAGGTCACAAAGGATAGTTCAAGTTGGTTTTTAATGCAAAATACATAGCATTTCTCTTGTTATCTACTACTACTAATTCTTTTTAGATAGTCCTAATATATATACTCATAAATCTTCATTATCATTCAGATCGCCCAGTCAAGACGACCTGGGGGTGATCTTGGTAACCTGCTTCAGGTTGCGGCTGCTGAAGCCGACGCTGATGGTGAACTCGCCGGTGGGGATGACCCACTGCTGGACCTCGACGTCCCAGTAGCTCAGGTCGCGGCGCATGAGGTCGAAGGAGACGACCTGCTTCTCGCCCTTCTCAAGGTAGACCTTGTCGAAGCCGCGGAGCTGCTTGGGAGGGGTGCCGGCGGGGGTGCTGTCGGGGAAGCCGACGTAGAGCTGGGGAACGGTGGCGCCGGCGACGCTGCCGGAGTTGGCGACCTCGACGGAGACGGTGTAGACGGTGTCCCAGAGGGCGGGGTTGCCACCGGGCTGGATGGGCTGCTCGGCGGGCTGGGCGGTGATGTCCTCCTCGACCTGGACGGCCTCGATGTCGGAGATATTGAAGGTGGTGTAGGACAGACCGTAGCCGAACTCGTACAGGACCGAGATGTTGTTGGCGTCAAAGTAGCGGTAGTCAATCTCGAGCTTCTCGTCGAACCACGACTGCCAGTCGTCGGTGCCGGTGGTGTTGATGGCCGTGGTGGGGGGAGCGTTGTAGTCGGAGCCGTTGTGGGCAATGGTGTAGGGGAGGTGGCCGGAGGGGTTGACGTCGCCGTAGAGGATGTCGACGATGGAGTTGCCGCTCTCCTGGCCGGGGTAGTGGGCGGCGACGATGGCCGTCACGTTCTCGTGGTCGGCCCAGGGGAGCGTGTTGATGCCGGACGAGTGGGTGATGACGATGGTGTTGTTGCACTGGCTGGCGACCGAGGTGACGACGTCGTCACCGTCCCAGTCGGTGCTGAGGTGCTCTCGGTCCTTGGCCTCCTCGGCCCAGGTCTTGAGGAAGACCAGGCAGACCTCGGGGGGAGTGGGGACCCAGAGGGTTCGGACGTCGGACCCGGCGATGAGGGTGTTGTTGAGCCACTGCTGGACGAGAGCGCCGTCCTCCTTGGCGCGGGCGTTGATGGCGGTCAGGGGGGAGACGAGGTAGGTCAGGCGGCCAGTGCCGGAGCCACCGCCGGCGACGAGGGTGCCGTACTCGAAGTCGACCTGGTTGAGGAAGCCCTGGGTGTCGTCACCGGCGTCGTTGCCGAAGACGGCGATGGACTTGGGGGCCTTGAGGGGAAGGGCGTTGTTCTCGTTCTTGAGGAGGATGGTGGCCTCGGCGCCGTGCTTGCGGATGAGCTCGCCGTGGTCGCCGCGGACGTCACGGCTTCGGGGGCCGGTCAGGTTGAACTCGTGGAGCCAGGTGGATCGGGGGCTGAAGGTGTTGAGGTCGGCGCCGGAGGGGTCGATGGTGGGGAAGTCCTGGTCCTGGTTGAGCCAGTAGTAGGGGGTCATGATACGGGTGATCATGTCGTCGATGCGGCTCTCAGCGAGGGTGCCGTTCTGGACAGCCTTGGTGACGTTGCCGCCGAAGAAGGAGCCGGCGGCGAACTCCATGCCGTAGGAGCCGAGACCGCCGGGCATGTCCATATCCTGACCGGCCTCGATGCCAGCAACACCAGAGTGGGTGGCACCCCAGTCGGACATGACATAGCCCTGGAAGCCGAGCTCCTCCTTGAGGAGGCCGTTGAGCGTCTTGGAGTTGGCGCAGCCGTAGGATCCGTTGATGCGCTGGTAAGAGCACATGAAGCTGGCAGCGTTGGCCTTGACGGCGTCGGCAAAGGGCCAGAGGTAGAGCTCGTGCATGGTGCGGTCGTCCAGGTTGGCCGAGACGGCCTCCTTGTCGACGACGCCGATGCTGGTGTTGCTCTTGAAGGTGGGGTTTCGCTGAGTCTCCTGCTCGTTGGCGATGTAGTGCTTGGCCGTGGCCTGAACACCGGCGTCCTGGTGACCCTTGATGGTCTGGTACATGGCCACACCAGTCAGGTAGGGGTCGGAAGAGAAACCCTCCCAGTTGCGGCCCGAGTAGGCTGATCGACCAAGAGGTCCGGCGACGGGGCTGAGGGCGACGTGGGCACCCTTTGCCTTGAACTCGACGCCCATGGCGTATCCACGCTCGTACAGGATGTCCTTGTCCCAGGTGGAGGCGGCAGAGACACCGGCGGAGAAGACGCTGGCATAGTCGGCAACTCGGATGGAGAGGGGACCATCCTGGAGGCAGAGACCGTTGAAGCCAACGCGGGGGATGGCGAGAATGTTACCAACACAGGGGCCGGGGGTTCCGGTCACCATGATGGCCTTCTCATCAAGGGTAAGCTCCTTGACGAAAGCCTGAGCCTTCTTGAAGGCAGTCTCCCAGCCGTTTCCGGTAGCATTGGCTGTGCAGTGTTAGTAAGAATAGAAAAAAAAAGAGAAAAAAACCCAATTGGGGTCAATTGAGTAGGCAATTGGGACGTACGAGAAGGGTAGACAGCAGGGGAGTGTCCGTATTGACCGTAGATGGTCGTGTTCAGAGGCTGGACGTAGCTGAAGGCAGCAGAGTCCCGGGAACCGGAGTCGTAGTTCTGGCCATTGACAGCAGCAGCTGTCAAGAGGGCAACAGAAGCCAATTTGGAGAAGACGGGGGCCATTGTGACTCGGAGCTCTGTGTACTTGAGCGTTGGCTTGAGCTGTGAGTTGGAGAGTATCGTCAACAACCAGGACGCCGCCCAGGCCTTATATACATGTTGGCGGCGAGGGAGAAAAAAAACAATGGGTGGATTGTATTCACCGAATCGTGCCAGGGCTACCCATCATCTCCGGAGATGGCCCTGTGTATCGGTAGCTTCAGACGTCATGCCCGACTCTCGTGATGGTTGATAGACCAAGGTACATTAGGTACGAGGCCCCACCGTGTATTTTCGTCTTTGGTGTGTGGTGTGGTGGTCGAGCTGCTACCACCAGGTTGTGCGGGGGTAATTGCGGAGAACACGGGGGCCCTCAATAGCTTAATGGTATGATTACACTTCCGCATACAAATTTGCGCCCACAGTGACATGACCCCGTCGCGCGGCACGCCCCATCCAGCGCCCCCCCAGCCCGCTGGTTCCCCGAATTGTCCGCCCAGCTGGGGTTCATGACAGGTGTGTGGCAGGGCCCCGGTGGCCTGGGTGTGGCACAGCTGACTCGTGATTTCTGCAGCCGTGGGCGTTGCCGTCGAGCGCGGCCGGGGGCAAGCCTGACGGGGTCGGTGTGTGGAGCTTGCTCTTTCGTGATATCATGAAGCATGGAGAAAGAAGACAGGACGATCGCGGGGCACCCGGGACTCCACTACTCAAATACGGCCGTTGAAGAACCGAAGACCCGACGTTTTGCCAGACTGCAGACTGCAGGCTCTGCAGTTCCCGTGATGGTTTCCCAACTACCGGGTGGATCTGGGGATGTGGGATGTGGGTGAAGCCGTCCCCAGTTCTGGCTGAATACAGCGAATGCGCCGCTTTCCCCGCTGGGGTATTCGGCCCTGTTATGGCTCTTTTGCGGCCTTGTCGTCGGGAATGTCGACATTTCTCTTGCTCGTCTGCATCGGACCATGATGCCGGCTGCAGCTCCTGGCCTTGAATTGCCTCGACCGCCAAGCGGGCAACCTCGCAGCGCCATGCAAGCACGACATTATTCTCTCACTCACCCTCACCTCCACGTTGGCCGAAGCTCGTAACCCCATCCCCATTCCCCATTCCCCATTGTCGAGAAGGTTGGGGTAGCTTGACCGTCCCTCTGGAAACTGCGGAATGAGGTAGCCTCGGTAATGTTAATCATCCCCAAACGCCCGGTCAATGGCAGGTAGAAGCGCACGCCCCGCCCAACGACCAGGTCGCGAGCAAGGATCGGGTGGTCATCGTGGAGTAGCATTTTGTTGGTGTTGTGCAATGAGAAAATTCCTTTTTGGGTTTTTCCCTTCCTCCTTCTCGTAGCCGTCTCTGAGCCACGAACTGCAGCCCAGAAGTGTCCGTAGCGTGATTTACGACAACTTGTTGCAGCTGTTTTCCCATCCCGCAGCAAAATGGAAATAGCCCCCGATTTCTTGCAGAAGCACTCGGGCCGATCAGTTAATGGTCCGAAGTACATCAGTACACATTGTCGGGTCGCGTTGCCGGGTGGAATCATCGAGCGCGGAATAAAAGGCCTGTGGTTGCTGTCTGCTCCACAGAGCCTCCCATCACATGTTCTGTGGAACAGCATCATCTGCTTTTTGATAATTTCTCAACTTCTCCCAACATCCACAAGCCCACAAGAACAGTCGCCTTTCGGCCCTATGTTGGGCTCGAATACAGTGTTGTGGGTAAAAAGCAAGGGGAATTGGCGCACCTGGCGTTGAGTGAGCAGTTCTCGGCATCTTGACTTTTTTTTCTTCCAGGCTTCGTTGACGGTTGTTGTTTTGAATTCTCAACCTCAAGCTAGCAGTTGGAGATGATCTAGCTACGCCGCCATGAGACGTCGGGAGACCAATCGAAGATCTAGACGATCTCATGCACGAATCTCCCTGTATGTACCTGCATCTTGCAGCTTGGAGTGTTCATCTGACTAGACCAATGGTCGCCGATCAATCGCCACATCCAACCAGTCATGGCGTGTTCCTGCTCCTTGGATCTGGGACGACGTGAAACTTAGGCTAAAGGAAAATCACACAGTCTCAGAGATTTTTAGGGGCGATTTGAGCACTTGACCTGCTTCAGAATACAGTTTTTCGCCATAAAACTCACTTGGTTCGTTGTCAAGATTGTGTAGCATTTAGGGGGGTACTCCCTGCACAAGAGCGCAACTTCAAACTTCCCTCCAATGAGACGCCAAACTAAATGTGGGTTTTGGATCACGAGCCAGAAATTGGTCTAATTGGATCCAGTTGCACTAGGAGATGCAAGATGGTGAAGTAGGCACTCTGCATTGACATGTTGTAGCCACTGTGCGCAAATGTCAGTTTGCAATTTGTGTGGCATAATGAAACCATTGTTGGAATGCAGCAGACGATAGAAATTATGCTTAGTTTGCAAATGGTTAATTCATGTAAGAATGAGCGTCCTTGGATAGGGGAACCTCCTGTTGCGATACAATTGGTCAAATGTCTGGTGAGATGGCATCAGAGAGCAACGGCTAACTCCTCTAATCTCGTCTGAAAATGATGCAAGACGTCAATAAAGACACCATACGCCGTGGAGACAGAATATACATATAATACCAACCACAGAGAAGGCATCTGTATTAATCCTGCAATGTTCTGTTCTTCTAGGCAAGTATCATCTAGTTGATGTAGGGTGGTTCCGCCACATTTTTTGAGCATCTATAAAAACAACCCACGGAAAAATTAAAGCCGTGATTTTACCCGTTCCTTCTTCTTCAGAGTGTTCATTACTGCGTCCCAGTATTCTTCTGGGTTCTCAAAAAAATGGCGACAATGCCCTGTATCCTCAAAGAATAATTCGTCTACGACATGTCCCTGCTGTGTGGCCTCTGCCGCATGGGCTTGAACATCGACCCAGTTTATAATTTGATCCGCTTTCGAGTAGATGTACAGGCGCGCCGTCTCAGCATCTACTAGCTTTTTATCGTTTAACCCGCGGTGAGTTTGGTCTACCCGGTTCTCAACCCCCAACATGTTCCTGAGAGCGAGGCCCAAAAGCGCAATGTGCACTATGGTCGAACTGAGCGCGTATAGCACAGGGTGGAGCTTGGGGAGTGACGTAGACACAACCACAGCCTTGGTGGCGCCCCAGTAATCCCCCTTGCTCGGGCAGCTGTCAAAAATCATGGCGCTGAATAGTTTTCCCGAAAAAGATGGTCGTATCATGGACAGTAAAAGACGGGTCGTTAGGGCACCTCCGTTGGAGAATGCATGGAGCACGCGGTACTCGTCAGGGGCGCTTTCCTGGTGCTCTAAAATGATGTCGCGAGCGGGCTTCAGCCGGCTGTCGTGGGAAGAATCCGACCACCGGACAAGAGCGTCGTACGTGCTGGTTTGAATGATCAAGATGCTTGCATCTGGGAACTTTTGGCGGTACGTCTCCGCATATCTGGCGATGTGCTTTGGCAGCGCGCTTGTCCAGGTGCACATGACAAGCAGTGAAACGCCATGGTTGGGCTTCTCGGACAAGACAGCCGTGGGTGACCGGTAGTAGGAAATCGAGTCTGAAACATTTTTGAAGCCGGGTATATCCAAAGACGAGCCCATCGTAGACCGTGTGAGGCGTGGCAGGCTGTCAGGCTGACTGGAAAGGATGAGGCGCTGGGCAAGGAGCACCCAATGATGAGGAGCTGCCAAGGAATGATGCCAATTTCGAGCAGTGGAATCGGTGGCTGCAATTTTCCGAATCGCTCGCCCCACAGAAAGGGAGCTAAAGGGTGGTTTGTTTGTGGCGTTGGTGGCACTGGCAGCTTTGCGGGACGCTCAGGGGCAGGCTAGCAACACTGATAAGCCACATGGCACATGGCACATGGCAGCGGTTCACTAAGAACGGATTGACCTTGGTGCCCGGATTTAGTTCAAAAGGAGTATGGGAGAGACGAGGGCGATGGGGAGATTGTTTCCTTGTCGTTTCTGCGTTCTGAATTGTGCATTACATCTACGAGCCCCACTTATATAAATGCCATGGGTATATTCAAGACGAGATATGTGAACCATTCGAACCCAAGCGAAGAAGATCATGACTGTCACATGATTCCACTTAAATGTAACCAAAATTAGAAATCACTTGTTTGGTTCAACGCGTGATATACGTCTTTTGGCATGTTGGGACCAATTGTGCGAGATTTGAGTGAGTTGTCGATTTAAGTATCTAATTGGGTGCCGGCTATATGAATTGATCGCATGGTGGCTTTATCGGTTTTTTGTAGACGGCGGTAATTACCGGTCGATTAAAGTTCCGTTCGATATAGAGTGTCTCAGTGAATGACCATGTGTATTTTCGGCGCAGTCGAAATCCAGGTGGACTGTCATCCTTGAACACCAAGCGCGTGCATCTTGAGCAGCGTTCCTGTACTGATCAAGATAAACAAGAAATAGTGATGAGCATCAAATTCCCATCACATCCCTTAAATAGCTCAAATTTTTATAATTGACGGGACTGCCCCAACGGAGCCGCATAACGTTGGCTTTTGTCTACGCCGCCTCCTGTTTTTCGTCCTTCCTCTTTTGCATCAATTATTTTGAGGCTGTGGTGCGATACTTGTCACTCTGCTCCACCTGAGGATGTGAAGTGTGAAATTCTGAAGAATTGGTAAGCTCGTGGGGGGATTGCGAAAATGCGATTGGAGCATAATCTCACTTATCCCACGCTCGAGATGTGACAGCAGGCGTGGGAGTCTGAATCCTTTGCGGGGCGTTGAGGTGACACAGGAATTATCGATCAGCGCGAGCCGACCTGGCCTGGCTGTGTGTGGTTCCAGCACCAAAGGACGGCAGGCAAAGCTTTTCCCTGGCCTCCACATTTTTCTTCTCAAGACCAGGGTGGTCCTCCAGGGCGGTCAAGCCATGGGCCAACAGCGCGCCCCAGATGGCGTCTATCCCGCAACTTTGTCAGCGCGTATGAGCCAGGGCGGACAGCACGCCCAAGCACAATTGATGATTCTAGAATGTCCACGGCACGCGAGGAAGTTAGAATTGGCACCCGGAAGAATTCAGAAACCTATATGCCTCGCCTATGCCCGTGCACAAATTTTAACTTGCCCGATCAGTCTCTGGGGTGTAATTTTCCAGCGGCCAAACGCCCCTGTTCTCAGGGGGCCTCTGGCAAACTCAAAAGTACACGGACGGGCAGCGCCGTTCTGTGACAACGGGAATCCATCCCCCATTGGGGCACCGGGTCGTCCTTTATCCGCGCAGAGCACACTGGTCACAGGACTGGTAATTTCCGCAGTTATTTGTGCATCATCATAGTTGTTGACCTTGAACCCGGAGTCATCAGCCGATCGGGCAGCCCCCCGCAGTTTCGATTTCACCGAGGAGTTGGGAAGCATGCCGCGTGTGGGGAAAACAAGCTTGGTGTCGTTTGATCCAGCCACTCATTGAGCAGGTCACTCGGCCGGATTGGCAGAGCTGCTAGTGGAAAATGGCATGGTCGATTCGCGAGACTTCCTCGGGTTCGCAGACGTGTGGCAAGGATACATGGGTATATATAACATGACACCTCTTGACTGTGCAGTTGGTTGCAGCCGCAACAGTGTGATATTGGGACCTCAGGTGGTAGTAGCCTGTCTGTCACCATGAAGCTTCTTCCCGCCTCCTTGATAGGCCTCCAGGCCATCCTCGCCCACAGCGCTGAGGCTGCCACAGACTATGCCAAAAAGTGCGACGAGATTGCCGCTGCCCTGAGCAGCCAGGTTGAGAACACGACTGTCAACGTCACTCAATTCATCGAGGCTGGCTCCAACATCACAGTGCCCGCTGCTCATTCGACATGCGAGTCGATTGATAAACAGTCCAGCATTGACTTTTGCCGCATCAGGTTGCGCACAACCACCTCGGACAAGAGCGGCATCAACCTGGAGACCTGGCTGCCCTCCAACTGGACCGGCCGTTTCCTGAGCGTGGGCAATGGAGGCCTGGGTGGCTGCATCGCATTCAGCGACATGCTCTATGCCGCAACCAGGGGCTTCGCTGTCGTGGGAGCCAACAATGGCCACGACGGAAACACCGGAGTGCCGTTCGCCAACAACAGCGAGGTCGTCAAGGACTTTGCCTACCGCTCCATCCACACCGGCGTTGTCGTGGGCAAGAACGTGACAAAGGCTTACTACGGCGAGGAGCACACCAAGTCCTACTACCTGGGATGCTCTACCGGTGGCCGTCAGGGCTTCCGATCTGCCCAGGACTTCCCCGACGACTTTGACGGAATCGTCGCCGGTGCGCCCGCCGTCGCCTTCAACAGCCTCACCAGCTGGTCCGGATACTTTTACACCAGGACCGGCGCCGCCAACTCGTCGACTTTCCTGACCAGCGACCAGTGGGCCCTGGTGGTTGCCGATGTGCTTGAGCAGTGCGACGATCTCGATGGCCACAAGGACGGCATCATCGAGGACCCCGACCTGTGCCAGTACCGACCTGAAAAGCTGCTCTGCGGCTCAAACAAGACGACCGATTGCCTGACGGGAACCCAGGCCGAGACGGTTCGCGGAGTCTTCTCCCCCATTTACGATTCCAACGGCACCCTCGTGTACCCCCGCCTGCAGCCCGGCGGCGATGCCACAAACATCCTTTGGAACGGTGTGCTGTTCCAGTACACGGCTGACTGGTTCAAGTACGTCATCTACAACGACCCTTCGTGGGAGGGGCCCCTGAGCGTCAAGGACATCGACGCCGCCCTCGAGGCCGACACCTTTGGCATCGAGACCTGGAAGGGCGACCTGTCGGCTGTCCGGGACCGCGGCTCCAAGATTCTGCACTACCACGGCCTGCAGGACCCCATCATCTCGAGCGACAACTCGGCCCGCTACTACAACCACGTCTCCCGCACTATGGGCCTCCGCTCCGACGAGCTCGACGACTTTTACCGCTACTTCCGCATCTCCGGCATGAACCACTGCACCGGCGGCCCCGGTGCCTACAACATCGGCAACGAGCAGGACGGCCTTGCCGGCGAGGAGCCCGAGGGCAATGTCCTGGCCGCCATCGTTCAGTGGGTCGAGGAGGGCACCGCCCCCGAGTACGTCCTCGGCACCGCCTACACCGACGACACCAAGGAGACGGTCATGTTCGAGAGGAAACACTGCAAGTACCCTCTGCGAAACGCCTACAAGGGCTCCGGAAACCCCAACGTGACCGAGAGCTGGGAGTGCGTGTGAATATTCGGCTTTGGGATGGGCCGTTGAAATGTCTAGATTGGGATGTATATAGTTTTAAGTGAAGAATGATGAGGCCATTAGTTATGAGAACCCGTTGCTGCCGTTCGTTTGTCTAAGAGTGATTTCCGAGAAACTTGGGACAAACAAACCGTTAAAGAATAGGAAAAAAAAGAACCAGACATTACGAACTCGCCCATTGTTTCATCACGTTTTTCCATACATGTTTTTTCTTAACACGGTTAGTTCATGCGGCAAAATTGGTTGGAGCACCCAACGAGCCTATTCACCTGCAGCCAAGCTAGCAACTATCTTGGTTCACGGGCGGATAAGGCACTGCGCCAGCCAAGAACCCACCAAAAATCTGATAAGCCACGCTTCTGTAGCCAAAGCAATGCAAAAGAGTGGACGACGATTTGCAGCTAAATTAGTCCCCATACTTTATCGCGTGAGCCGTAATCTTAATCTGAGGCCTAAAATGTGCCCAACCGCCTGAGTATCCAGCTCTGCGCGCAGCACAGCCTCAAACTCTGTCTGGCAAGAATCCCTCATATTGGCTGCCGTCCTGAGTGCCCGGATTTTTCTCTCCTGGCAACATTCCTTAGGGAATTTTTTTCTTTTCTTCTTTTTTGGAGAAGAAAAACAGATCCCCCCCGTCTATCCTTCGGGTTTGCTCCTCAAGGATATGACGAAACGCGACCGGCCATTTACTTACCAAGAGGCGCTGATCCGCCTGCTCCGATGGCACTTTTGCGACACGCATGATCTTCATATGTTGGCATCTAATCCACCCCACGATAACCGGCTGCTCCCGTGCTGAGTTGTTTGAAGGAAGAAGAAGGGGAAGAAGAAGTAAGATACATATACATATATATATTTGACCCAAAATGGCGTCCCCCAGCCTCGAGGCCTCAGTCGCCGAGCTCGTCTTGCCGGAGCGAAATATTGCGGCTCCTGAACTGGAACTGAAGGGAGTTCGCCCTGCGAGCAAAGGCGGCCAGGGAGCGGCTTCCAGAAAGCGGTACAGCCTCTTTTCCCCCGAGCACGAGTCCATCTTGCACGGCACCGAGATTGGCGAGATGTTCCCCCCCGAGCACAGGACCGAGCCGTTTTTCGGGCTCCCCATCCGAGGAGGGGCCTGGTGGCTGCAGGCGCTGAGCCCCAGCAGAGACGACATACTGGAGATATGCGGCTCGTTCGGTGTCCACCCGCTCACCATTGAGGACATAATGACTCAGGAGTCGCGGGAGAAGATTGAGCTGTTCCCCTCGTACTACTTTGCGTGCTTCCGGTCCTTTGCCGTCGTTGAGGGACCCGATGGCCACGAGTACAAGCCCTTCAACCTCTACGTCGTTGTGTTCCGACAGGGCACGCTCACCTTTAGCTTTGAGCCCAACAGCCACACGGCTCGAGTCCACACACGAATCCTTGGCATGATGGACGATCGTGCCTTTATCAGCAGCGACTGGATTTGCTATGCACTGATGCAAGTTTACATCCTTCCCTCCCCCTCGCCCCATTTCCTTCTTCTTCTTCTTCTTCTTCTTCTTCTTCTTCTTCTTCTTCTTCTTCTTCTTCTTCTTTATACTTGACACTTATCAGCGGCTGACTGGGGCTGGAACAGTGATGATATCGTGGATTCTTTCGGCCCTGTGATCCGCCAGCTTGAGCTGGAAACGGACGCCATTGAGGACGAGGTGTTTGTCATCCGCGACGACGGGTCGAGCTCGTTTCTCCGCGTCGTCGGCCGGGCCCGCAAGAACTGCATGGCGCTGCTGCGGCTGCTCGGGGACAAGTCGGACGTCATCCGGGGCTTCATCAAGCGCTGCAACGAGAACTTCCAAATCACGTCGCAGATGGACATTAGCCTGTACCTCGAGGATGTCCAGGACCACGCCGTCACAATGGCCAACAACCTGAGCCACTTTGAAAACATCCTGTCCAGGGCCCATCGGAACTACCTCTCGACCCTGTCCATTGTCGAGGCGGCCCAGGGGGCCGACATTAACAAGAGGCTCATCAAGGTCACCCTGTTTGCGTCTCTTCTGGTTCCGATGCTCCTCGTCAGCGGTCTTTTTGGTATGAATGTTACTAACCCGCTTACTCGGTACCCAGGCAACCTGGGTACATTCTTTAGCATCGTTGGCTTCATGGTGATTTTTGGCATCATGATTTTTGTCACTGCCAAGCGCTATCGTTGGATATAAGAGACTTGGATGCTTAGGACGTTGAAAAAAAAAGATACATCTTACATTGCACAACGACCCAATTTCGATGAGAATTATTCAAACTTAACAGCCCCGTGACCTTCACAATCCACCCAACGATGCAAGTTTTATCTAGTCGCCAGTAACCATTAAAACCAAATATCCACTAAAGCTAGCAAGGATGCAAGCAAAAGTTTTCTCATCTAGCGGATTAGAAAAAATATGTGGCAACGGCTCGACGGAGAGGGTTGCTCCAGACAATGGCTAAAACCCTGCCCTAACCAACATCATTTCATTAATACATCATCGACACATCATCCCGACATCCATCCCTTGCATAAATTCGTGGCCCAGTAGCGTGGTGTTGCGAGTTACCATGTGGATTGCCTGCTGGCATCCTTCCTCTATGCCACGTTAACGGTCCAATAAGAAAAGCCGGAGCCCTCCGAGGCAGGCGCACCACTCCAAGAGGATGACGTAGGGGCCCCCCTTCTGAACCTCCCGTAGCCAACGTATTTCACCGGAAAACACTCGGAACAGCCCAGTAATTCATCCGCTTTTTTTTTTTATAACCCGAGACCAACCCAGCCAGCTGTTTGAGAAGATGAAAAAGAGCAGTCGCTTCTTGATTCCCCAAACATTTTCGTTCCTCCTTTCTCTCACAGTGCCCCAGTCGTGTACTCTGCAAATAGAGACATCTCGTCAAACTGCTGAGCGATGGCTGCTGCCTGTGCCTTGGTCGGCTCCCTGGCTGCCAGCTCAAAATCTATTGTGAAGGCGCCTGCCGCATGTTCTTTCACTTGATAGTGGTGACGGCCGCGCCTTTCCAGGGCCTCCATGATCTGCTTCGCCTCCTGGCTGGACATGACGCCCTCGCGCATCGCCATGGCGAGAAGCCCGCGGCAAATAGACCCGTTTACCGGGAAGTGGGTGTACATTTCGCCGCAGGTGGCCAACCCCAGCATGAAGTACGCCCTGTACTCGGGACTTCGAAACCTGCCGTGGCTCGTCTCACGCAGGATAGCATTGCATATGTGCATACTGGCTGAATTCGTGTGTGACACGGTCATCGCTTTGGTGTTTTGCATCCGGCACCGGAGCAGTAGCCCCTGGAGCTGGTTTGTCGAGGCCTGCAAAATGGCAGCTACCGAGCTGTCCGGCAACGAAGACAGCGTCAGCCGACTCTTGTCCGTATTTTGGGCAAACGGCTGAAAGATGTCCAGGATGGCGCAGTGCAAGAGCATGCTAGGTGAGTGGTGAGTGCTATGCGGCATATCAGGTTGGGGTTGACACCACCTACTGGAAGATGATTACATGGTCTGGAGAGTCCTCCCGGCGGTCCATTTCCTGCAACTGACTCACAGACTGCAGGAGTTTCATGTACTTGGCCTCGGCAAACGCAAGGGGCACCCTTGTCGACAACGAGTCAAGACGCTTGCTGTTTGCAAAGTAGAGTGCCGTAACTTCCTGCATTATGCGCCAGAGGCTGCACAGCGCTGTGAAGGTTTGACCCATGTACAGCGGGAGCGGGTGGGCAGGCCAGACAACTCCCAAGTATTCTGTACTTTCCTGGCCTTTGTTGTACCCGGGGATCGGGAAAATCGGCGGAAACTCAATGGGCTCAAGCACGGAATAGAAGGCGTTGAGACTACGAACGCGTCAGCACTGTGCCCTTATCTCGCTCCGCTAAGCACCTACGTCAACCAAGTATACGCGCCGTACGCTACATGCGCAGCTGCCTTGATCCATTTGGGAGACATTTTGCTAAAGTATGTGGCTAGAGAAGTAGAGTGTGGGACACTAAACAAATGCAAACGTTCTGCCATACGGCGTCCGTCGTGAAGCAGCTCTGCAGCAGGTAATTCGGTGACCTGAGTGTGGCTGCTGGCGCTGAACATGAGGATGGCGGCTACGTTGATTATTGAATCTGAAGAGCGCTCTGCACGCCACAGCTTCTCACTATCGTGGAAGAAGGCGCTGCTTAGCGCGGCGCAACGCAGGTCAAATCCTGTATACGATTGCTGTGCGTGTTAGTGACCTTGATATTGCATCACCCTCTGGGCTATGACCTATACGTACACATGCCAAAGCAAAGACCGCACTGAAAAGAAAAGGGGAACAAAACTCCTGTCTCTTATTCACCAAGTCGTCGAGGAATAGGTCTGCATCGAAAAGTCCGATTACGGGATGACCCGTTTCGAGAAAGAAGGAGAGAACCCTGGCTGCGAGATCATCCAAGATATTCACAGTTGTCCAGTAGCTGACTGAAATACAATGGAGACGCTCATCGCAATACTGTGGCGGCCGAGTTGGGCACGCGACCTGGAGGCCATTTTCGAAATTGATTAGACTATTTGAATCTGCGTCAAGCTCCAACCCAGCTTCCGATGAAGATGCTGGCAGCCAGGATTGGCATCCTTGGTTGTCGTTTTGCATCATAAGCGGTTGTAGGGTAAAATCCAACAGTGAGTTGACGCTTGATACAATATCAATTGGGACGAGAGGAGGGTATGCGAGTTGAAAGCGCAACATTAACTCAAACTCTGGGCCCGAGCTTTTTGGAGCCGCGCATGCCCGAGCGGCCGCTATCTCTGATAGGTTCTGTATCTGAGGAACATGACTGACCGCGGCGGACCGTGCGGGTTCGAGTGATGGCGCAGAGCGCAAGCGCCTGAGCAGCTCAATGGCCTGCCGCTCTGGGCTTGCTAGCAGAAGGCGCATTATCTCGGCACTGGTTTTGTGTTGTTGCTGGCGATCCTCTCGATATAGGCAGCTTACCTTTCGATCCAAGCAATACGAACAGGTCGGACGACCTCCATCACACTGAGACACCATGCATCAGTACCATTTATCGAGATTAGGCGAGTCAACAGCCCATCAAGCATGGTGAGCCTGAGAGAGGGAACCTACGCGAACTTTCCTTGAACGGCACACTTCACACGCACCACGAAGATTGATTTGTCGTTTCGGAAGCCGGATTCGTTCAGGCCTACGGCGCCTCTCATCTCCCGCATGTGCGGGCTGGATTGGCCGGTACCCGGGGTCTGCCATGGCCGCGTGCTAACCTGGGCGATACGATTCCCCAAGTCTACAAAGGCCAGACTGTCGTGGCGGATGGGCAGGTTTGTGGCCCTGCGAATGATGGAGTCGCAGGTTTGCGTGGAGCTGCCCGTGGCCAGGTCCCTAGATTGTGCAGCGCCAACGTGTTTCTGCCCATTGACTAATGATGACGTTCTTTTTGCCCGGGCCGGCCTATCACCGCGAGCCCGTCCACGGCAGCCACTCACTGAAGCTTTCGTTGCCCACCGCTCCGATTTTGGTTGACTACTTGGTGTGGCGGGCGCTAAGTCTGTCAGTTCGAGACATTGCGCCCCCCTAGCGCCGGCCTCGGGGCTGCTTTCACGGCAAGTTGTTGAGGCCACGGGTGACATTCGGGCGGTCCTCAGGGTAGACCAAGTGACAACTCATTCGTGGCAGGGCACCCGGCAGCGATCAATCCTCATTGGGAAAGACTCAGTCAATAGCGGGCGGGATTGATTGGGCTTGGAAAACGTGGCGGAACCCTTTAGCGTGTTATGGAACAGGTTGGTCCCTGAGTTTGGTGCAACCCAACATGGTGATCTTGTGAAATATGAAATAACCAAAGTCTAAATTATCAGGCAGCTGAAATACTGGACTTGAGGCTCATTCGCTAAACTAACAGCGCTCCGGCGGCTCCTTCTCAAAGTTTCCTACGACATATCGCTCGGCTGTGACCGCCGCAACTCGCCCAGGGTACTGGACGTCCGCAGAATTTGTCTTAGAAGTTCCTTGTAATCCCAGCCCAGCGCTGACGCTGCCATTAGCGTGAGGCTTGCCTGATCATCGCGGCCGGGCCGGCCAGGACCAGTCATGTTCTGCTCTTATCAATCGCTTTGGCACTTATAGCCGATGATGGGAGGTTGAGCCTACCGGTTTCATGTTTACGTCAAAAATTGCAAACTTAGAGCTTCTAGAATCTTTGAAGCGCCTCACATCGATGCGGATGGGCGCTGTGGCGCCGAACACCTGGGCGACTCCCTCGCACTCCCTCGCGATCTGGCTGTAGATGGGGTCCTTGTCCGAATCGGGAACTGCCCTCGAGTTGGCCGTCACAGCTACAATCCCATTGTACGGGGCTATTCCATCCTGGTGGTTGAAGCGGCTGACAATGGGCAGAGCCCAGTAATTGGACTTGCCTTCTGTCGGTGGCATGACCGTGACGGTTGCTTCCTCCCCAGCCAAAAATTCCTCCACCATCAGGGAGAGCGATTCCTTGGAAAGGGATTCGGCGTGAGCTGCCAGCCCCTCAGCGCTGCGGCACACCTTGACACCGTAACTTCCGCGCCCTCGAACAGGTTTGGCCACGACTGGGTAAGAGATTTTGGAGAGCTCGTTGGCGCTAGGCGAGATCGAAGGCACAGGCCACGTCCGTGGCATTGTGAAGCCGCCAATCTGACGCAGACGATCGTTGACGTATTTTTTGTCATCATACTTTTCCACCACCAAGGGGCCTTGTCCAATGACTCGGACGGAATCCCTGTATTTTCCGATCAGTGAAGATGCCTGAAGTGGATGAGAAGAAAACAGAATAGTGTTCGCCCACAGATGAGATGCGCCTCCCTCAATCGCCTCGAGGATCCCCTCCTCGGTGTCGGGGAAGCACCAGTCAGCATCGTGCCTCGGGTCAGGGTCCTGGAGCGGTGTTATGACCCCTACACCCTTGCATTCGCCCAAATTGTAAGCTATGTCCGACCCAGAGTCTTGGTAACCTAGGATTGATTTAGTAACGGCATGGACGCCCGCGCTGAGCTGGAGCTGGAGCTAAAGGCAGTAGGTACCCCCGGGCTTCTTTGGCTTGCGAACCCCGTCAATGATTGGAGGGTCGATTGCCTGCTACAAAACGGCGACTCTAAGATCCTCGGGCCTCAGAGATCTGCCCGTCGAGCCGCGGCGCCTGGCGCTGATCGACTGGATGACGACATTGGCACCATGCAGGCAGTGTTTAGTGAGGGATCGCAAGGGCGATCGGATCAGCGCGGCCCGGAACATGACACGCAAACAAGCCCAATTCTTCGGCCTGGCGGCGAGCAATAATTTCTGAGATGCCACTACGGTCCGGCGCGGCGGCGTTAAAAAGAGCATCATCGGTTCGGGTTTCCTCCGACGATGTCGCCTTACGCAGCCCCACATGCGGATGGCTCCGTCAGGAACAACCCGGTACTCGGATGCGACCAAGATCATCATCGGGTTGGCACAATAGAACAAGCTTGGAATTATATATGGCAACAGAGCTCCTCACAGACAACCGCCAACATGTGCTGGAAATGGTGTTGATTTGATTAAAACTATCTTGGTGTCAAGGATGGTTGAGAGAATGATAAATATCCAGCCCCAGCTTCCTCTTCATCAACAATCTATTTGGTATATCTGTATCTAACCTCTAATGTCTATAAATTCCCCCATATTTAATCTAAACCAAAACAATGTTCTCTCCTTCTCGAACATGAGGTGGCATGCACAATCTTAGTCTGACCTCGCGCTCTTGGTCTTCTTGCTGCGCAACTTCATCATCAAAAAGACCAGAGCGTAGGACGAGATGCAGAAGAGGGCAGTGATGCCGGTCTAATTAATGGTCAGCAGGTGGGCAAAGACTTGCCATGTTGTTTTGTGCACTCACATCTCTCCAGCCGTAATATTCCTCCTGAAGGTTAAACGTCTTTGCATAGTCCGCTCCGGTCGAGTAGGCGCAGTACCGGCAGCTGTCTGTGGCGTTGGGCTCCGCCACGTAGCCGGCATTTGAGCTCAAGAAGTCGGCCATGTACTCGCCGCACGTCTGCCCGCTCGGAACGCTGAACGAGGTGAACTCGTCCGACTTGCACTCGACCTTGACGTCCCAGAGGACCGGGCCCAGAAGGCCGCCAAACAGGTAGTTGAAGGGGTCGAGGTAGTAGAGCCAGTATCGCCAGAAGGGCTGCATGGACTGGTACGGGACCACGACGCCGCAGAACGAAATCAGCCCCGCGCCGATGAGGAGGGGGTTCATGGTGGCCGCGGCGTACTCGTTGGGCGCGTACGCAGCGATGGCCTGGCCGATTGAGGTGTACAGAAACTCGTACACTTAAGAAAGAAAAAGGGGCGAGGTTAGAATATTTGTGGACGCTCGGAACGAAGCTTGAACTCACGAATCATTTGGAGATAGATGTGGCCCGAGATGCGAGATTCCACCGGGAAGCCAACGGTAAAGTACCAGCAGGCAAAGTAGAGCGTGGCGCAGATGATCAGGTAGGGGATTTCGGAAACTGTCTGGGCTCCGATGAAAGCAACCCAGTGGTACGTTTTGGACTGAGTAGAGAGTCAGCCACAGTCTAGCCAGATTAACAGCAACCCTTGGCCGGGGCCTACCTTTTTCTCTCGGGTCTCAAAGAGATCTCGGTTGTGGAGGAAATACGGCTGCATCTGGTTGATGCACCCGGGAGCAACAAAGATGAAGTTGAAGATGGCAAAGAGCCTCAGCTGCAGATCAAACGTCCCGCTTCCAATCATCCAGAATGTGAATCCGCTAAAGAGAGCAGCAAAGATGTGCAGGTTGATCTTGTTCCACACGTAGTCCTGGCGCGCTGTTAGGTTCCTGTCCCCAAGCGTCCCGCCCCCTGGTCTGACTTACCGGTGATCGCCAGAGCTGAACCATTTGGCGGTGCAGGACCATCTTCCACTGGTACACCTTGGATGTCGCAAAGCTGGCCGTGTCTTCCTCGATCCCTGCGTTCTGGGCCAGGGCCTCTCGGTTCAGCTTTTCCAGCTTTTCCAGGGCGGCCTCGCGTTCGGGAGAATTGTTCCAAACGTCGACCCAGTCGATGGGGACCGCCGTGTTGCCCTGGATCACTTCGACAATGTGCTCTGCTGGGTTGGCGCCCTCGGGGCAAGGCGCTCCGTGCTTCTCAAAGTAGCTGAGGAGAGTCCTCGAGTACTGTCCAGCTGCAGACCGTGTTAGGTAAAAAATGAGTTGGGTAAATGGGGGAGAAAAAAAAAAGGGGAACCTACTCTCTCCGAAATAAGCCATTCTGCCTCCCTTGGCCAAGAGCAGAAGCGAGTCAAAGGCGTCAAACAGAACCGCAGAAGGCTGGTGGATCGTGCAGAGAACAGCCTGCCCTCCGTCCACAAGTCGGCGCATGAAGCGCACAATGTTGTATGCAGACTGACCGTCCAAACCAGAAGTGGGCTCGTCAAGGAAAAGCAAAGTGGGCTTCGCAACCAGTTCAACTCCGAGAGTCACACGCTTTCGCTGTTCAATGCTCAAGCCAGCACCGGGAGCTTGAACGTGTTAGTCTCCGCACTCGGTGTATATCTGGGGGGGGGGGGGGGGGGGACTTTTGACTTACTTCCGATAATGGCGTCGCAGATGTCTTCAAGCTCCAGGAGGTTAATGATGTGGTCGACGTAGGCGATCTTCTCCTCCTCGGGGGTTTCGCGGGGCTGGCGCAGCAGCGCGGAGAAGACAAGAGCCTCCTTTACAGTAGACGTTGCTTCGTGAATATCCATTTGCTCACAGTATCCCGTCATCCGCTGGAAGGAGATGCCCTGAGGCTTGCCGTCAATCAGGATAGATCCGTGGATTTCGCCTGCGTCTTTTCTCTGAGCGAGGACATCCAACAAACTGAAAGGCTAGTTAGCAAAAGATCTACCAAAACTCGGGATGTTGGCTTCGCACGTTGTCTTGCCGGCTCCAGAACAACCCATCAAAGCGACAAGATTACCAGGCTGGACAAAACCAAACACCTTGTTCAAAAGCTGCTTCTGAGCACCCTGGTACTGAACAAAGTAATCAAGGTTGTGCCATGAGAATGTTGATTGCCGAGTCGTCTGCGTGGTGATTTCAGTGGATTGCCCGGGAGTTCGGCTTGAGGCCTCTGGGTCCGATTCCTTCTTGCGTCCAGAACCTCTCTTGAAGAGCAGGACAGAAGAACCTCCCTGGTTGTTTCTGAGCTCAAACCCAAGCGCGGTAACAGCGATGAAGAATATCCAGAACGCGACGATGACACCGAAGCCACGCCAGACGTGTCCAGCGGAATAGCTGTACTGTTCATGGACATAGGTCATGCCATCAATCATTCCAGTGGCATCGCTGCCCACAACGGTGCAGCCTCGGTATTCTGAAGCCTCGGTATCGTAGGATCCTCCATATGGAATGTACTGGGGCGAGGTGCACTGGAGGTGGAGACCGTTGAACTCGTTCACCATGAGGGATTCAAAAGCATAGGCGCCTGGGTTAAGGTAAAAGATCCAGCGGAACCAGGGGTGCATTTTGCCGAATGGGATCAGATAACCTGGATTCCTCAGTACAAGAAAAGGCATGGAATATGAGCGCGCTTTCACTTACCACCGTAGACAAACAGGATTGTCGACAACAAACCAGTGATGTAACTTGCCATTCCGAAATGGCTAAACATGGCACCGACGGCTCGGAACATTTGACAGAAGCAGATGGTGCTGGCGTTGACAACAATCCAAAAGGTGAAAAACTTGCCGGCATCCATCTGCAGGCCGCTCATGAAGTAAATGATCAAGCTGAAGCATGTGACCTGAAGCATCACAATGGGGATATCCGTGATGGCGTTGGCAATGCAAAAGGCTGTGGGCCGATAGAATCCGAACCGCTTGTGGCGCACAAGAATGGGACGGCCCATGAAGGACGCCGTGGTCTCTGACATAGCCTCAAGGAGAAAGTAAAGAATTGGAAAGAAGAGAACGCCGGGACGAAGGAAGATGGACTGGCTGGTATCAGGAAGGTTGTAGAAGAGACTGCCGCAGACCAGGGCCTGGAGGACAGCCGAGAAGACCTTGACTCCGAGAGAGAGCCGGTCGCCCATCATGATTTGCCATTGACTGCAAGGTTAGCTTGTTTGCAGCATATTAAAAATAAGAGACTGGGAAACATACCGAACGGTGCAGTTGATGACTTGCTCGCGAAGGCCAGCAGTGTAGACGCCTCGCTTTCCGATGCGCCACCTTCGCTCCCTCTTCTCCCTCTCCACCGCAATCTTCAAGTCGTCAACCTGGTGGGCGAAAGACTCTGGTGGTTGAATTAGCCCGCAGGCCTTTTGGTACGCATCGCTCGCCTTGTAAGCAGCCTCGAACTCCTGGGGCGTGGTGGGCACCCGGCCCTCGAAGCCGGGCGCAATCTCGCGCTCCGTCTGCACCGTGACCGACGTCAGGAAGTCAGCCACGTTGGCTCCCCTGGGGCACACGAAGCCCATGTCCTCAAAGTAGGACTTGGCGCCGGCGCCGCGGCCGTAGTAGATTACGCGCCCCTCGGCGAGGACAATGACCTTGTCGAAGGCATCGTAGATGCCGTTGCCCGCCTGGTACGTGGTCAGGACGACCGACTTGCCGTTGACGTTGGCGTCCCTGCGCAGCGTCTCGACAAACTCCAGCGCCGTCTTGGAGTCGAGGCCTCGGGTGGGCTGGTCCCAGAACTGCATGGGGCTCTGTTGCCGTCCAAGTTAGAGGGTGCGATCCGGATGTACGCGTCCCGATCGGGAAATAATAAAAAGAAGACGTACCTGGCTGGCCATGACCTCAGCGAGCGATACCCGCTTTCGCTCTCCGCCAGAAACTCCCCGAATGAATTCATTTCCGACCAGGGTCTTCTGCGTGTGTCCTATCCCCAGAGACTCGAGGATGTGGTCCCGCATGTCCTGCACAAAGTGGTGCTTCTCCTCGACACTCTCGGGTCTCTCGCGCGGCACCTTATTCCGCAGCGCAAACTTCATCGTCTGGTTGACCGTCAGGGTCGGGAAGTGAATGTCATCTAGCTTCGCCGTTAGACTTTGCTGCTGCAATTTTCGCATCTTCGGCTGCTAAAAGAAATAAAAAAAGAAATCGGCACTAACCTTCGGTATTGAAGACAATCTGCTGCCGAAACTGCCTCGTCTCGAGGTGGTCCATGCTGCCGTACCGCACATCACCTAGCACCTCCTGGAAGCTTTCGCGGTGATTGGACAGCACGCGGAGAAGGGAGGTGCACCCGGATCCCGGTCGGCCCAGGACAAGGAGCTGAGCTGTTAGCGGGATAACCAAGCTTTTTTTTATCACTTGAACACATACCATCTCTCCCGGGTTGACCTGTCCAGTGACTTCATGCAGAATCGTCTTGTGCTGTTAGTCGAGCTCTTCTTTTTCTTTTCACCAGCGTTGTAGTCAGGGAGCCTCACTCTCTTATGGCCTTCTTTGCGGCTAAAGGCGTTCAAAAGTTGACTTGGATCAACCCTAGACCAAAGAGTTTCTCCCAAAGCTTCATCCGGGGCAGTGACCTTGACCGTCACGCCTTGAAAGGTGAGGCTGAGACGCTTCTCAATAAAATCCTTTCCTCTCTCCTCGTCAACATTGTCCGCATCAACATCGGTATCGCTAGAGGAGCCGAATTGGGATTCCTGGCCGCCAATTGTTGGCTGCCGAGACTCTCCAGCTACTTTATCGTCGTCGCTTGGTGTCGAAGCCATGACAGCCGCCTGAGAACGTGAGGGAACCGGGGAAAAGAGCAGTATCCAATATTCGGCTTCAAGATTCTTATTGAATTGGAAACAAATCTCTTGATTGAATTAATTGTACTTTTTTCACGTCGTCTTGAATGTCTCTCTAGATGGTATATATGATGCCTGTTCGGCCGAAACTCCATACACCCTCAGTCTAAGTCCGTAGTGCCGGATATCCGTCACCTAGTAAACCGTATTTCCACAAGCCCCAGACCCATCGCAAAGATTGGAAACGACCAGCACTGGCCAATCACTCTACTACAAAATTCTTAAATTTGCGCTTTTGCGAGGTCGTTTTCATAATCCTGACAAATCCCAAACTGGATCTGGACCGAGTGGGTGATGGAAGAAAAAAGAAGGGCCGATCCGCTGTGCTATGCTTGGATCCTATCACATCGTCGTGACGCAAAGTCACCACTCCAAAATCACTGGAATACGCCAGATCGGATCAAGGAGATCAAGGGAGCCCGAATGAATTATTCTATCGGTATGCAATGACACATTGCTCTACGAGTAACCTTAAACGCCTTATGAGTGAAGATCCACCTTTTTTTTTCCGTCATCCGTTCCAACATCATTATCAGGCCCCTGGCCTCAAGCCTCACATCAATTTAGTCCGAAACATTAACGTGCACTGGAGCACATCCCCGATGCTGCCCCGGTTTTCTCTAAGAAAGATCCCAAAAAAACTCAAACCATACGCAACGGGTTCTACGTCAGTTTGCAAAGTTGAACGACTGACCCGCATCGAGAGATAAGAACGCTTCCATATCCATGGTCCCAAAGTCAATGTCCCAGCCAATATCCGCGGCGGTGAAATCCACTTGTTCGTCTGAGCGCATGCCCGATGATGGTGAAGTGCCGTTCACCCCCCCGGAAATGTCAAACCCAAACGGCATGGACGGGTACGTAAACGCAAACGCAGGTGGCTCGCTGGCCCCGCCCGCCGTAGTCATGGATGAAAGACCCGGCATTGGTGCCTGGTTGCTCTGTTGGGGCAATGATTGCCGGGCTTCCGGATCCACATTGTCGCCGAGCTCTAGGTCAGGAAATACGGATCGGACCATTTGCTCGATCGCCGCAGTCGTGATCGGTAGTTGGCCCGAATTACCTCTGCTTTTGGTAATCATCGAGCGGAGACAGCGGATCCCAGAGTGAATCCAGGGAAGGTTGCGGTGGGCCGTCTTCTTTTCTTGCAACATGTCAAATGCCAAGGCGTAGCATGCACCTTCAATAAAAAAGCCGTGATATTTGATATCCTGTGTACAGTTAGACTCCGATAGGTACATATGCAAGGCATCGTCCGCATCAAGCTTACATGGCACAACGCGTTAGTAGCGCATGATCCAGTCAAAAACCCAATTGAATTTCTCGCCGCTTCCAAACAATATTCGCAAGCAGTGTTGAGCCACGATGGGGGGTTGTGATGATTTTCTACACCATCGTCATTGGACGAATTTTCTTGCTTCAATTTGGCCCGCAGAATGAGGAAGGGTCTGAATGTTAACAACAGAGTGTGGTGGTACACTAGATAACGTTAGTAAACAGAAGCTATCCAGTACGATATACACTTACTTGTAGAGACCATTGCCTGACACACGCCCAGCTCTCCAGTGCTTGCATCTCCGACCAGGCCAAATTTCATGTCTTTGGATTGCCTCTCAGCAAACCGATGCAGCTCGCGACGTATCTCAATAGCAGCATTCCAGACAGGCAAAAGTGAGTCATGTCGCGGGCTGTATATGAGTTTGACACACTTGGACATGATGCGAGACAACGTCACCAGCGACACTAGTAGCTTCTGGTGGCCCGGAACGGGGATGCTCTGCCCCGGGTCAGGGATTGAACTTGGACGGCCCACAACAAAGCAGTTCCAGCTGAAAAGGGATTGGTCAGTCGTTAGCTCCTAGTGACATTTGAATTTCAACTTACGTCTCCCAAAAGTACAAACTCCAAAACAATATGCGTCTTTGCTCCACGTCATCTATTGATTCGCCGGAGCGAACGCAGACGCCCTTGTGTAAGCCAGCTGCCACAGCTTTTCTTACTGCGCTACCGATGTGAAGAAAAGATGAGTTCGGCCTTGCGCGTTCGGATTGATAGTGACCGTAAGGTGATGTTAGTATGGAGCAAGGTTTCAGAGAGATGTGAGACTTATCATCATGAGGTGGATTTGAACCACTTGCATGTTGACCACTTCATCCAATTTGGTGGCGCCCTGCTTGGCCTTCTGAAACAAAAACTCAGCAATTGCTTCTTCCCCGGTCATAGAAGCGCCCAAAGCCATTGCCAACATGATGATGATAGTTTCCGGCGAGTCAAAGTCGAAGACGCGAGGTGGCTTGAATAGGTTGTCAAGCCGGCGTCGATAAGTATCTTTGTCAAAGACAGGAACTCCATGCCAGTAGGTCAAGAGATATCTTTCAAGCAGGCGCTTTGCTGTTTCTGGATCTAGCATCATGGCCGAAAAATCGTCAGACATTGTCTGTGGTCGCTGGTTGTCGGCTAGTTCACCGAAAAATAATCTCCGGTGGCTGAAAAGATCCAGGCCAGGACCGACTTCCTCGAGCCCTTCGCGAGGCGGAGACTTGGGTCGCGTGCCCTCGATCTGGTGATAGATTGAGTTGAGAAGGGCGAAATTAGAGGAAGGGCCATAGTAAAGTTGAAGAATACACGACGGTGAAGCGCGATGGGTGGCGGCGACGCTCATGTTGTTTATGCTGCGCTCGCTTCCAACATTAGAGACGGGGGCGTTGGCAGCATCGAGAACTTCTGGAATTGCTTGTGTAGCGACAGGAGATTCCGATTCGGAAGGCTCAAGCGACGGGGATCCTTGAGGCTCTTGCGACATGATGGTCTCGTAAGCGGCCATTCTCGGCTTGCTTTTGCGCATCCGGTTGCGGGCCTTTTCGCGGTAAACACAATCGAGGCCGCGAAACCTGCAGCTCTCGCAAGGTGTCTGGCCATTGCACTTGATCTTTTTGACGCGGCATTCTTGGCAGGCCTTTGAGATCCGCCACTTGGTCGGATTCATGGTGACTGTGTGAGTTGCGCTGGCTGGTGGCCTTGAATGGTACCACTCGCACTCGCGCGCTGATGCAGCGGCCGGGGCCGAGTTTGGGTAAGCAAATCGGATAGAAGGATACATGCGCTTTGATGCACATCATTCACGCTTCAGCCCCGCTTAGGTGATTTTCACCACCCCGGTCGTCATGATGGGTCGCTCTCTGCAAAATCTGTCGCCATTTCTTGGCCGCCATCGGGAGACATGGATGGAGGTGCGCAGTCACGGTGGCGTCCGCAGACATGGCTCGGCAATTATCCCCGGCGTCAAACTCTATTGTCATGGCTGAGAACCCGCGCGGCACGGGTTTGTTAAGCTACTTCCAGTTTTCCTTGAGCACATCAACAATGACTCCGTGATCTTCCTCCTGCCTCAACCCACTGACAATGACCGTGGCCACAACCCCCTCGACACCCCTGACGCGAATGGGGACCGCGCCACCGTGGATCGCGTAGTCGCCCTTTTTCTCGTCACTGATTGAGTACCTCAATGCAAACCGACTCTCGTCGCCACCAAACAAGCAGTGCATGTACCATGAACTGAAGCCGAACCGGAGGACGGCGTTTCTCTTGCGTCGCACCCAGTCCTCATTGTCGGGTGCCGTCCCCGAGCCCGTCACGGTGTGGAAGAGCACTTGAGAGCCATTTGCGAGGGCAATTGAGATCACAGCTGGCTGCTCGCTGGCGTAGGGGAGGAGGCGGGCGTAGAGCAAATTGCCAAGAACGAACGCATCCTCCGTCGTAAACGATTCCAATACGAAGGAATCCCCGTCAAGCTTCAGCTTCTCGACCTACAACGCCGTTTGGATCAGCTCTGAATGAGAGAAGAACGCTATGACCAAGCTGGGCGACCTACGTCGGGCGAGGGATGAACGATCGGCACTGGAACGCCAGGCTTCTGTAAGGCCTCCTGCACCCTTGCCAGGGCGGCAGCGGCGGCAACCTGACGCTTGAGGGCAAGCTGGGGCATTCTGATGTTCTGACACGGTTCTCACAAGGTCTCCCATCGATACATCATCCATTCCAAGACTATTCTACCATCTATAAATGCTCACTCTCAAACCCGCGATCGGGCCATGTTCCGTGTTCTCCAGGCTCGGTCTTCCCGTCGAATATCCGGTCAACGGGAACATGTCCAGGTCGCACACGTCCTCTAAGCCCGAAACGTTTAGCCCCGCCGAAGATTTCCTCAAGCGCGGGCCGAGTTTCCTCCCCGCGAACCAAACTGTGAAAACAGGACAGCTGCAGATCACTAACACGCTAGCTGCATCTGCGTTGTCGATTACTTCTCGCGACGCAGCACTGGCAGTTCGGCGACCTGTACGAAGAGTTCGTCGTAAAAGTGGCCATGCCGACCAGCTTGGGTCCGCCGTGGCCAGCCCTAATTGGTTGGCTTTCGGCTCAACTAAAATATTGAATGGTTAACTTAACCGACCTAGGTAATCACACCTGGTCGTATGAACTTATCAATGATTACTCGAAGCGAATGGTTTCGAGCGGCTGCGTCGGGGCAGCTTCTTCACCAAGAACCTCGCCATCCATAACGCCATCCATGTAGCATTCGCCAATGAGGGTGTACGTTCCACAACCTGTTGGCCGAAGGACAAATGGCACCTCACCACCGCGAAGGATACATACGCAATCTCCAGATTGCGCACTGGGTGGTACTCGTCCAAAACGGCCATTCTCAGTGACGCAAAACTCAAACGATGACAAAGCCAATAGACTCTGTTCAATTGTATGTGAAAACTTCGAAGTCATATCCACGTCCTGCCGCGGTATGCCATCCTCGTTCGATGCATAGCTCACGGCCCATTCCATATGGCCTGAAAACGCGGATATTAGCTCCGGTGAAAGGCGGTTGCGCATTTGATCTATCCCACAGACCATTGTGCGCGAGAAGGCCATTGTCAATTCCGGGCTATTACTAGCAAACCCCTCAGGATGATAGCTGCAGCCGAATGCGGTCTCATAGCAGCTCTCTAACCACCTAGCCAGATGCCTCCTCCTCCGGGTTGGAAATAACTCTGAGGCCTCCCACGAGATTTGTACTTCTGGAATATCATTCATAATCATTTCCATGAATGACGCAGAGAACTTTTTGATAGAATCAAACACCCGACCTTTGCAACCGAGGACACGCTGGTCTTCAGAAATGCTCAGTATCGGCTTGGAGTGTCCACCTGCAAAAAATGCCTGTGGTCGAACCGTATAGCTTATCAACACGTCGTTTCTCATAATCCGCAGGTCTGGGACCCATGACGGGAGACCTTCAAGTCGTTGTGGGCCTATGTTGAGGAGCTGGTTCTTGTCTGGAGCTAGGCTCAGCAGTTTGAGACTTTGGCCTTCCACCAGCATTGCAATTGAGAATTGGCGAAAAACATCTGCAATTGGGGATTCATAGTCAGGCTGAACCGTGGGCCCGAGAGCGCCCAGGCTCAGCAAAGAGTAGACGTGATCCTTTGGGTCGCTACAGCGGAAATACTTTGTTGCCACCACTCCATCCAGTACCGTGCCGTGGTTTCTGTAGGCTTGGACCATAGATATAACCACAGCGCTATTGATCGATTTAGAAACAGGGTTCAGCAAAGACGACAATTTGCCCCGTCCGACCTCAATGTCGGCAATCAGTCCATGCTTGTTCTCATGGTGCCTTGCATTTTCCGCTTCCTTGTCTTGCTTCTCCAGGTCATGACGCACAAGCTGTTCAACCCCCATCAACTCAAACTTGAACGCAAGCTGTGCCAGCTCCAGCCACGGGACCTCCACGCTGTCCCCAGCGCACAAAATAGCGTGCCTGGCTAGTGATACTTCTTGCACGACCCACTTTCGATGGAACCACGGCCGCGATAGCAGCGCTGCGAACGGCCTCCAGTCATGATCCAGGACATTCGGCTTGCCCTCGTCGCGTAAGCGCTGTGAGCCGATGCGTAGTTTAGTTGTCTTGGCATTCAGATCGACCGCGTTTTCGGGGTCGAAATCGGGAAGCAGCTGGAGTGCCTGTCTGATGGACGAGCCCACGTCAGACGGCACAAGCCCGTACACGAGGTCGTCGGCGATACCGAGCCAGATCAGCACACGGGTTGCTTGCGAATAAATGTCTGCCATGAGCAGTACCTGGCTGCTCTTCTCCGCCGCATCAGCCTGGTTGATGCAAATGGCGTCGGCCCAGAGGACGCGTGATGCGTCCGGGCGACGAAATTGTGCCAGCCCGGTAAAGAGACTATTGGTGATGAAGATGGTAGCGTCGTTGCATATTATTTCACGCTGGTCTGTTGCGTCACCCCAGCAGTACGAAATAGCCTCGAAGTCCGGCTCAGTGTCCAATGAAGTAGTCTCCAAGGATATGTTGATCGGGTCTGTTCCGGTGCCGGGATGGATATGTATTAAACGAATAGTCCGCGGGCCCGAGATGGCTGTGTACTCATACGGGGTATATAAAGCCATTACTGGAGTTTCTCCAAATTGAAGAGCTTACTTGTAACGAATGTTGTTGATTGAGAGAGCGTGAATGTCACCAAAACCAATAGGAATAAAATACCAGTGAGATGGACATAAATTGTACGACCTGGTAGGATCCAAAAGGCAAGATGGCCAAAGGCGGTGTCAAAAGAGGGGTGAGAAACTGCCTTTAGTTAACCCAAATTGGGTAGGTTATTCTTCAATCTAGCCAATCACGCGTCTTGAGCGCGTTTCACGACTAGTAAAGGAGAGAAATGACCTTGCAAACCCCCCTAATACAACTCCTGGACCCTGCATTGAAATCTCAACCAGAAAATGCCAGTCAAGTGAGAAAAAAGAGTTTAAACAGAATTGAATACTACAATACAACTATATGATTACACAGAGAAGGCTGTGGATGTACTATTGTTCCCTCATTTAACGGAAAATTCAACTTGGCTGGTGCTGTCATGTCTTGCACCAGATGAGTCTCCGAGGATCTCCTTCTAGACCACCTGAGTTTCCATGTGTACTTCTCAAATTGAACCTAGTTTGAAGGCTGTTTGGCATAACGAATCATCTAAGAAAGGGTAGATGATTTAAAACTGAAGATTACTCGCAATTGGGTCTTTTTTTCAACCATTGACGCTGGCGGGTTCAAGAGATGTTTCTATCGTGGGTGAAGTGCGCTGGTTGGAAATCTTATCGAACGCTGATGATGTGTATATTAATCGAGACTTGATCACGGACCGAGTTTTCAGTAAAATACATAAATAGAGTATAATTAAGGCCAATAAAAGGTATTAGATGTGACAAAACGCGGCATCATTTACCATCATCTCGTGTGTCGGTTCCCTACGTGTTCGCAAATAGACTTTGCTGAGCAATTTTTGGTCCCATGATAGGACAATGCGGCGGGCCGTCGCGCGTCCAACATCCAATCATTATTTGGCCGTAAATCTCGGGTTTCGGATTTGACTCTGTGTACTTGTCCATCGCTCTAGAAAATGGAAATTCAACGAAGCGTTTCTTAGACCCAGCTGCGTATATGACGAATATTTTTAGGGTTCTGAATCCCTCAACACTTGGTACTGCTTATAACGACTCCACCTTCCATTTTGCATTGTCCATTTACGCTCATTCAAACCAAACCAAAGTGGGGAGTATATTGATACATCAATCCCGAGTCTCATGACCGAAACCCGACAAAAACATGTCACCCAGAGGGCGCGCCAAGCAGTGGCTCCACCACGAGAATTTTAACGTAAACCTGGAGATGGTGATTGGGCTTCAATTACTTGGAAACGGCCAGAACCGGCAGCTGGTTGGTCAAGGCGGATCTCGCAGCGACCAGCCGAGGGAAACCTTTTTTTTATTTTTTTTTAGCATACATAAAGTCCGCCGTGGTCCAATGTCTTGATGAGGCCAACCACGATCAAAAATCTCCTCTAGCTGAATCGCTCGTCTCGTCATGTCCCTTTCAAAGCGCGCGCAGGATGCCGGAGAGGCAGGCAAGGGGGTGACTATGTGGGACGTCATCCCCAACCTCTGGCACCCCGAGACGAACCCGGAGGGCATCGTCAGTCTCGGCGTCGCGGAAAACTCGCTCATGCACGAGGCTCTCTCTGGCCATATACACGAGAACCTGGCGCTTCAGCACCCGGCTTTTACCTATGGAGACGGCACCACGGGCAGCAAGCGCGTCAAGGTCGCCGTCGCTCGCTTCCTGAACAAGAACCTCAAGCCGGTGAAGGCAATCGACCCCGCCGCCCACATATCCATGACCAACGGGTGCAGCGCGGCTATCGAGCACCTCTCCTGGGCCCTGGCCAACCCCGGCGACGGGTTCCTCCTCGGTCAGCCCTACTACGGCACCTTTCTTCCGGACCTGACGTGCCGCTTTGGCGCCAAGGTTCTTCCGGTGCCGTTCCACGACGTCGATCCCCTGGGCCACGACGCCGTTGCCAAGTACGAAGCGGTTCTTTTGGAGTCGCAGGCCAAGGGGCACAAGGTTTCTGGCCTCATTGTCAGCCACCCGCACAACCCGCTGGGTCGGTGCTACCCTCGCGGGGTCCTGGTCCGCCTGATGGAGCTGTGCCAGAAGCACCAGATTCACTTCATCAGCGACGAGATTTACGCCCTGTCCGTGTTCGACAACGCGGTCGACGCGGAGCCGCCGCAGGTGCCCTTCGAGTCCGTCTTGTCGATCGACCCGGCGGGCATCATTGACACATCCAGGGTTCACGTGCTCTGGGGCATGTCCAAGGACTTCGGGGCCAACGGCCTCCGCGTCGGCGCCGTCATCTCCCAGTGCAACCCCAGCTTACACGCAGCGCTCACGGCGGTGGGTCTCTACAGCTCCGTGTCGTCCGTGTCGGACCACATCACGGCCAACGTGCTGGAGGATGACGCCTGGGCGGAGTCATACGTGGCGGAGAACAAGAGGCGGCTCTCGGAGCAGCACGCGAGGGTAGCATCGTGGGCAAAGGCCAATGGCATCGACTACGCCCCTGGCGTTAATGCGGCTTTTTTCCTTTGGGTAGATCTCGGGAAATTCTACACGGCTCGTCACGAGGCTCCCGGTCCCGGTACGGAGCAGCTGAACCAAGCGATAACCGATCTGCTGCTGTCCAACAAAATTTTCCTCGCATCGGGAAAGGACTTTGGGGCTGAGCAGCCTGGGTGGTTTCGGATCGTCTTCTCGCACCACAGCAGCTACCTTGACGAAGGGCTTCGGCGAATTTTGGCAGCGCTAAGTTGAGAGCTCCAAAAAAGAAGAAAAAAGAAAAACAAAGCAAAAAAAAATACCGATGCAAGGACCGTTTAGATAGGAATTTGAATTTGCCACCAAGGAGCGCACCGCACGATTGCATATGTCAGTTCCGATCACGCAAACATCGGTTTAGGTTGCACTAGGGCGGCTGGCGGCTTGCAGGTGGCACAGAAATTGCCGCGATGGCAGCCCCGTTAGAGCTAGTCCGAGTCATGAACACGCCTAACACGCCTGCGGTCGCGATAGCCAACGCGTCACATGGCTTGGGTGACAAGCCGCCAGCCTGCATTAGAGCCAGATGCAGCTAGACGTCGAACCCCCCCTCCCCCCCCCCTTCCCTTCCACTCTGCAACTCTTGGCTCGCTGCACACAAGCTCGCTGTTCCTTTGTAGAAAAACCACCACCACCACTAGACCGCGTTGCGGGGTTTTCTCAGGTTCCCCTTGGATAAATGTGGAACCAGCGAATGGAACGAAGGATTCAATCGTTTCAACAACTCCCC
>VTGD01000200.1:0-56854 GCA_013406985.1 Calonectria crousiana | reverse complement strand
GGGGGGGGGGAAGGAAGGAAGAAAGAAAGGAGCACATCGATGGAGCTGGATGGGGATGGTTACGTACGTAGGGCAGGATGGGTTGCAGCAGCGAAACGAAAAGCCACGAGTAATTTCCCCTTGCAGAAACCTTGACGGTCGGCCGCGCCATGGCGGCGGCGCCAACGGTGCGGCGTAGCATTTGGCGGTCCCTCAAGGGCCTAGCCTGGCGCGAGGGGGGGAGGGGGAGGGGGAGGGGAGGCTAATAGGTAGTTTGCGCAGTGGGGAAGGAACGGGCACAAGCCGGTACATAATTTGCTCTATTTGGTAGCACCAGCGTCGATGGGCGGAGGGATCTGGGAGCACGGAGTAAGGATTCCAAAGGAACAAAGCCTCCTGGTTTTGAGCATGGGTTGATGAGAAAGCAACTCGTGACAGGAGTGCAGCTTTGTCATTTCTTTTCGTCTTCCTACATTCCTGTTTCGAACCAATATTGGTTTTTTTAAAGTTGCCAAGATGGAGCCCGCGGATGAAATTGCGGTCTTGTATTTGACTTCCCAAGTGATGTCAGCTTGTGGAGGAAGTGGTGGGCGATCTCAGCTCCAGCGTGGGCTCCGCGGGCGAACCAGGCTGAAAGCGAGAGAGAGAGAGAGGGAGAGAGAGGGAGAGAGCGAGAGCCCTGGCCAGCTCTTGTTTCGTTTGATTGACGAGACCCGTGCCATGGCCGCGGATATTTATTTATTTTCCTCGCTTGCATCCCACTAGTTAGAAATGGGAGGGCGGGCGCACCAACGCGGACCAAAGATCCTCGTGACTACCGACAGCGCGGAAGCTGGCGGAAAGAAACAAAACAAGAGCGACATGTTTGCTCGCCAGCGCACCAGGGCGGATTCCCTGCACGCAAGGCTCACGTGTGGCGGTGCCAAGGGCCCAGGCCACGAGGGAACGAAGTCGAGTCTGATGATGAGGTTGTCGTGTAGGGATGCGCGGTTATCGGGACCGAAGTATAACATATAATCTTGTGGGAATACGGAAATCAAGCTCCTGCGATGCACGAAAGGAGCATGGAGACAGGGAACAGGGCTCTCGCAAATATGGGATGAATTCAACAACATGCCACTACTGGTCTTATGTGCGTGCGGGAGGATCGATTACTGCGCTAGCTCTCTCCTTCTTGCTGCTCTGTGCTTCTCCGCAAAGCAGCGGGAAAAAAAAGAGGGCGCTTGCAGTGGTAGTGGTGGTGGTAGTGGTGGTAGCCAGAGGTGGTAGTGGTGGGGGAACCACTATGTATGCACCCATGGCCGCTAATGCAGGGCCGTGGAAGAGTCGGGCGCAGAGGACATGGACCCCAAAATTCAGATCATCGAGCAGCGCAATGCAGAAAAAAAAAGCCGACGGGGAACTGCCGTCGTGCAACAGTAGCACTCGCAACCCGTGGTCCTCAGTTAGCCCGTACGGCACAGAAAATTCTGGCCACGGGGCGGCAGGGTTGCTGACGGTGGGGTTTTGCAAGGGCGACCAGGGGCGGGATGCAGAAACTAGTTTGCAAGCCATAGCGAATTCCTCACCCCTGGGCCGCCGCGTTTGCGATGGATCTATAGGAGCCAGCCCGGTTTTAAGCTATGGCTGACGGAGCGAGGCGTACGTGCCCGGCGTGCGGTTGGGAAAGCTTGAGGAGCAAGGAAGGGCGTTTTCTGTTCTTTTTTTGGGCTCGAATCTTGTAACCGTTTCCACTTGACTGATTGTTTGCAATTTTTTGGCTTGTGGCGTGGTTTCCTCCTTTGGGCTTTGCATCTATTCCTCTCTGCCTGTGCTTGGGCGCCCTGGCTGAGTGCTTTCGCTTGACGTCGTCCCACCGCCTTCCTTCTCTCCCTGCCTACCTCCCGACCTCCCCCCCCAGCACCACACCTTGATCGGCGCACATTTCACATTCCTTTCCTTCGTTCACCGTCATTCGTTTTTTTTTTTGTGTGCTGCATCGACCATGGCTTGATTCGCTTTCCGTTTTGGAAAGCCTGGTTCTCCTCAAGCCTCACCAGAAGAAGCTGGAGATTGATCAAGGGAGACCGACGCGGGCTCAGGCGTGTAAGCCAGAGAAGCAAATAAGTCATTCACTCGCTCATTCAGACATTCATTCGTTCACTCCACCAAAACCAACAAGCCCTAATTCAACGGGCGCAATCAAGGATCGACATACCGGAGGAATACAGAGGACTGTCAGGCAGGGAAGAAAAAAAAGGGAAACCGACGCAGGGCAATCTTGGGAGGAACAGGAAGCAGGGCCCTTTGAGGTCAATTGCCAACGAGAATGGCAGCGTCATGGAACAACTTGGGCCTCCATGGCGTCGATCGTTCAAATCGCGACTCGGATACCATTCCCGCCTTCTACAATGAATCCATCCCTTCCTCCTCCAAGCAAAGCTTCGCTCGATATCAGTCGAACTCGACCAAGTCCACATTCACTCTCTTCCCTCAGCAGCAGCCGCTCCTCTCCCCACCACCGCCCTCGCACACCAGCTCCAGCACCTCTCCGAGCCAGCTCAACATTGCACCCGGGCCGCGAAGTCCCAGCCCCATCAACACGCCGTTGCCGAGTCCATTGACCCCGGGATTTCAGACACTGCAGCGCGGCCAGTTCCCAAACTCACCCGGCTCGCCATCTCACGAGGACCCTTTTGCGACGCCACCCCCGACGACGACGACTTACACGGACTACTCGGCCCCGTACCAGCGCAACAGCAACACCAGCAAAACCACCGACACTAGCAAGGCCAGCAAAACTACCAAAACCAGCAAAGCCAACTCGAATGAGCAGTCTTACACAGACACGCCCACCGACACAGCGGCCAAATCGCGGGAAAATGGGACGAAAACGGTGGGCGGTGCAATGGAGGTCATGGAGGCGTCAGAGGTGGGGATTCGGGATGGTTGGAGGCCCGAGTGGTTGCGGCAGAGAGTGATCGGCATCTTTCTCGGTCTGTTTGCTGCGTTGGCGCTTGTCGCTGAACTGGTCGGCTGGGCCATCTCGCAAAAGGACTGGCCGAGCGGCACCCAGGGGGCTTGGACGTTTTGTCCCATCATTGGTGAGTTCGTCTTGAAAATCCGACTAATCACATGCTGTATTTTGGCATGCAAGAAATGAGAAGGCTGACCATGTACATGCGGAAAACAATAGTCACCTCAGTTTTGGCAATGTTTTGGTCACGGGTCGAAGCTCAGGCATTGCTCTATACGCCCTGGATCATCCTCGAAGGCAGGCCAGCCTCTGGCGAGGAAACCCGTCGAAAGCAGGCTCACCGAACCGTTCTGCTCGATTATCCTGGGCTGAGCAGTTTCAGGGCCATCCAAATCGCCTTTCGCAACCGTCATCATCTTGTTGTCGCTTCTGTATGCGCATCGCTGATTCTTCGTGTTCAAGTTGTTCTCTCAACAAGTGTCTTTCATGCCATCATCGAAGCCGACGGCACTAAACTCCTAAAGGTGCGCACTCCGATCATCCACATCATGGCTGGCCTGTTTTGCATTCTTGGGGGCCTGCTGTCGCCCATGATGTATCACGCGCCCCCCAAGCATGGTATTGCAGCCCGAGACCCTACGTCCCCGGCCGGCACCGCGGCGTTGCTCGCGAGCAGCCGCCATTTCCTAGCTCGGTTGGCCGGCACCGGAAGCGCTAGCATGGAAACCGTAGCGGCCAGGGTGACGGGCTCGTGGTACACCACGGAACTTCGCCAGCCAGGACGAAAGGATGGCGGAGAGACGTTCGAGCTGAAGCAGCTTACAGGAGGACCGGCGGCGGCGGTGGGCAGCGATACTTCTAATCAATTGGTTGAGTGGGTAGGACAGTACAAGCCTTGGACGTTGGGAGCCAGGGCGCAGGGCTTTGGCATTGCCGCGTCGCTTCTCCTGCTTGTTGGTATCTGGGTTGTGTTTGGCGTGCGAGCCGGCGGTCAAGGGTTCGAGGCCTCGGAGTCCCTGTTCGTCCTTTGGACTTTGATCCCGACGCTCGCCTTCACTGCCCCGGGAATCATCTGGAACCGCGTTGACATCGATACCCGCCGACTCACTCCGTTTTTGAAGCTCATCAACAACAAAACCCGGTTCAAGGAAGCTCTGGGGTTGACTTACATGAACGAATTTGGCATTAACACGGCTTACAAGTCGATGAGGCGAAAGGACTGGGGCGTCTTTTTTCGGAAATGGATGGCCATGCTTGGTTGGCTGATGCCCATCTTCACTGCAGGATTATTCGCTATTTCAGAGGTCTCGCAGACGGCGCAGTTGGAGCTTCAAAAAGTCACAGAATTCAGGTCTACCTCGGAGTCTCTCAAGTCTACGTTGGATACCGACGTTGTTGAACGCGTCCTTATTCGCAACACACCCAGCTACCCATCGTGGACCTACCAAGACCTCGCCTTCCCAGAGCTCACCATTCTGAACCGTGCTGGGGACTGGCCGCTGCCCAACACGGAATTGACAGCAAAGGTGCCGGCTCTTCAGCCTAGCCTGAGCTGCACTACAATTTCCCTCAGCAACGGAGCCGGCGCCACCATGAAGTGCGCCGCACACGGCAGCTCGAGCTCGAACAGGACGGCTATTTGTGGAGATGGCATCTCCACCACTGGGCAAGTCGTTTCGTCGTGTTCTGGGCTCTCCAGTGCGTACACGCTCAACTATGTGTGGGGTGACTGCGGCAGCGACGGCTTCATCTCCGTTTTGCAATGCAACGAGACCATCTCCAACGTTGACGTAGACACGACGTTCCACACTGAGGATATTTCCATTGACACAAACAATATCCCTATTGCTCTTGAGTCCACTGCTACCAAGTCGGATTTGGATGTGGAGCTGTCCTTGGCTTACGAGGCCATCAGCGATCTTGCATCTCTGAACACTACGCTCGATGGGTTGGACGGCTTCTTTCGGACTCTAGTTTTGTCGCGGCTCAACATTCCGCTGGAACGGCTCTCATCATCTGACCGACAAAATGCCGTGAGCGAGGCCATCAAGCTCCAGCACGCTATACTGGGTGCGCAGGTACTCAACAGTGATGTGATCCGGCATAACATCACATCATTGAAGCTGCGGGCGCGTGCCGATTCTTCTACGGTAATGGCTTCGGTTGACTACTATATCCCGAGGCTGACGCAGTCTCGCGAGCTATCTATTTTGCTGGCGATTGTGCTTGCGGCTGGTCTTGTCCTCAGCGTGCTTGCCCTGCGCACAACATACCGAGGTGATCCCCTGTCGAAGAACCCGTGTAGCATTGCAGCGCAGGCCAGTCTTCTGGCTGACTCAACACTGTGGTCACGGCTGCCCGACGGGGCAGTATGGATGGAGGATGATGCTCTGGCGCGACGGCTTCGGCGGAAGACATTCCGCCTTGGCTGGCACAACGGGGGCGCGAGCGGCCGGAGCTATGGCATCGGCATTGTCCAGGATGAGCGCAGGGCACTGCGGCCTGCTGCCGAGTTGGATGCTACCGGTCTGTCAGGTGGGGGAACAACGACGACGACGATCTATGCAACCGCGAGCATCCATAGCAAAAAGGATCACGGACGATACATCAGTATGAGACCAGGTCTCTACTCGTACAACGACATTCCCGGGTTGCATGAAAAGGAATAATATGGAAATGGGAGGATGACATTACTTTGAAATCAACAACTGGGCGGACTAATGTTTTTTTTTTTAATTGGGATGGACGGAATCATTTGCATGCATGGCGTTTACAGGGACGGGGCCGGGATGGCGGTCAAAGCATGTTCACATGCATGTGGTTGGTGTTGGTTGATATCATCTGGTCTACGCCTTTTCTTTTCTTTTCCCTATGCTGTTTTTTTTGGATGATGCGATCATGACCAAGGCCAACTCATGAACGGGCCCTGTACATATTTATTTGTTAGAAAGTTTATGTCAGCATGAAAATGGAAGCCCTGCGAGAGGCCCATGGAGAATAAATTGGAGGTAGTTTTTTTTTTTGACTTGAAACCCAACGCCTGCCGGTTGAGTTGAGACCGTGGAATTACTCACATCGGCAAAAGTGGGCCCTTCCTTCTTCCAACCATATGGGAGCTGAGAATTACGCATGACGGCATGTTCAAATCCTCGAAGCCCACCGTCTTTCATCACTTCTCCCCGAGACCGCCTGAAACCATCGAGAGGCCTTGTTACTGCTGTCCAGGTTTGCAGGCCTCGTTAGGATTGAGAGCTGGCTGACTGGATTTTGCACCCCTCCTTTGCTGTCAACCCCGCCCCCGCCCCCGCCACCAGGACACGGCCAAGAGACAGCTATCATGGCCTTCACAATGCACTCCCACTCTGGGCAGTTCTGCCCAGGCCATGCTAAAGATCAGCTCGAGGAAATCCTCCAGCACGCCATCTCCATTGGCTACAAGACCATCGGGCTCACCGAGCACATGCCTCGCTATGAAGAACGCGATCTGTACCCAGAAGAGGCGAGTAGCATCCTGTTTCTTATTGAAGCGTTGTCATAGTTGATGCAATGTCTCGACGTCTGTTTTATACGATTGAACATGTCACTCTTACAGCAGCCCCCTCCTCCCCCCTGCACCATCTCCGAGTTGGTCCCCCAGCTTACACGTCCTCCAGCGCGACGACCCCAAGGCTTCCCTCGCAGAGCTCCCAGTCCGCCACGATGCCTACCTTGCCGAGGCGCAGCGGCTGCAGAAGGTCTACGCTGAGAAGCTGCACATCCTGATCGGCTTCGAGGCCGAGTTCATCCGGCCCGAGTTCGGGCCCCTGGTGCTCGCCCTCGCTGAGCACCCTATCATCGACTACTTCATCGGCTCGGTGCACCACGTCCATAGCATCCCCATCGACCTCGACAAAGAGACGTACGCGCGCGCGCGCGACCTTAGTGGTGCCGGATCCGAGAACCCAGGCACCGAGGAGCGCATGTTCGAGGATTACTACGACCTGCAGTTCCAGATGCTCCAGGCCCTGCGGCCGCAGGTCGTCGGCCACTTCGACCTCATCCGCCTGATGAGCGAGGACCCGGAGCGCGACATTCGCCAGTGGAAGGGCGTGTGGGAGCGAGTCGTGCGGAACCTGAAGCTCGTCGCCGAGCAAGGCGGCTGGCTGGAGTGCAACAGCGCCGGCTTGCGAAAGGGTCTGGCCGAGCCTTACCCAGGGAGGTTGATTTCCGAGGTGAGTTGCTCCGCGGCTCAATTGTCTACTGCTCGCCAAAAACAAAAGAAAGACTGCTGACGGGTGATTTGCAGGAATGGCTGAAGCTGGGCGGCAAGTTCACCTTTTCGGACGACAGCCACGGCATCGCCCAGGTCGCTACAAACTACGCCCGCACCGTCAAGTACCTCGAGAGTCTTGGTGTGGAGGAGGTCTGGACGCTCCAGCGCACGCCTCACCCGGGCCTGGAGGGCAACAGCAGGGCAGCGATCGAGCACGTCAGCGTTCCCCTGGCTGCATTCCGGGAGAACTCTAAGGAGTAGACAAGTGTTCAAAGGGCTGCATGAGAAGAGAGATGAACGAGTTGTGCGGGCAAGGGATAACGGGAAGTTCAAGAAAGAAGTGAATAAAAGAAACAGGAAAGAAAAAAAGGAGAAGAAGAGAAAAAAGGCATTTGATAGATTAAAGTGGCGGTAGAGGAGGTTGAAAGGTATTTTAGAATAGAGCAAAGCTAATAGAAAGACATGAGACGGAGAAGAAATTGTACTTGTCGTGCAAAAGCCAAGGGGCATCTGAATATCCACTGGCCTTTTACATGTACAACGGTTGGGCTAGGCAGGGCCTGCGAGATTTCACCAGGAAATACACAACATAGGGACTGGCGTTGCCAGTTTCTTCAATTATGTAAACTAAATATTTAGAATTGATTAAAACGATACTAGGCCGCAGCATCAGACAGCTGGAGTGCGTTGCAACAAGAGAGCTGGTGTATAAGGGAAAGAGAACGGGTATCATGAGACAACGTTGACCTAACATCCAGAAAGAAGAGAGAACTGTGCAGCCCTGAAAGCAAGACATGGTCAGAGTAGACAAAGCCCCCAATGTAATTACAATAGGCTTATGACCCCGGATAGCGAGATGCCCTAGTTCCAGACTCCAAACAATATATTAGAAATCCGGGTGTCCTTGATTTTTCCTGCACGTAAAGATTGAAAGTGAAAAATAAAAGATGTTTCGATCCCTCAAATTGACGCGCATTTCAGCCTAGTCATGTGGCTGCGGCGCTGTTGTATCCTACTTTGGCTGGCCATCCGCGTTAGGAACCGGCTCTTGCGGACGGGTCGCAAAGGGAATTCCAGATGTATACTGGAAGAGATTGTTCTGTTTCTTGGCAGGACTGGGTGTTGCTGCAGGCGTGTTGACGGATGAAGCTGGAGGAAGCCATTTCAGGGGCTCCTGCTGGATAACAGCGACGGGCGGAGGGCCTTCAGGTTCATAAGGTATAAAGATATCAGAGGAATCATCGCCGGGTTGGACGGCGACGGAGGGGATGGCTGGGGAACCACTCATGTGAATAACCCGCTGAGCATTCGGTGTGCCGAATGGATCCTGGCCTTGGCGTGGTGTCGAGATCTCGCTGGAGGGGATGGTGGTGGGTGGGCTGGGCATGTGATGGTCATGCGGCACATGTCTTGGAGATATCTCGCTCGAGTCCGTATCCGTAGGGATAGGTTCGGGACTGGGTGTGAGGGACGACGAGGGAACAGACGGAGGAAGAGCAGGCTGCTTGGCTTCTGCCTTGGTAGGGGAAGCCTTTTCGGCTTCAATCCGCGCTCGCTCTTTTGCATCTTTCTGAGATTGCGTGATGAGGTTGATGCGAATCTTTTTCATGCCCGTTGTGATACTTTCCATGTCGTCGTTTGTTTTAGCAGACTGGCCAGCTCTGCCTGGGGACTTGGCCTTTTGGGTAGTTGTTGGCCTGGTGGGTTTTGAATTGCTGACTGCAGTCGTCGACTTCCTTGGCCCTCGGGGTGCCTTTGGAACAGTTTCCTTCTTGGTGGTCGTTGGGCGAGTTTTTTTCACATTCAAAGACCCGCCCGCAGAAGCCTCGCTGTTTGTCGGTGAAGCAAGTCTTGCGTTTGCAGAGACCACGGGACCACCAGAGACGCTACCAGATTGCGATGTGCTACGGGAGGTAAGCATGGTAGGCGTCTCACTCACACGTCGACCAACTCTCTTTACTGATGGGCCGCCAGTAGTATCTGTGGTCTTCACGACGTTAGAACTCGAACATCTTATTTCGTTTAGGTTGCAGACTTACCTTGTCGAGAGGGAGAGTATTGCCCACCGTCTTTCTGCGGCCCTTGGAAGCCTTGTCCTTGCTATGATCAACCACTGTTGGGGGTGGTTTTGCCTTTCGTTCGCGAAGTGCCATCCGTGATGTCGGTCGCGAGGCTGGAGCTGAAGCAGGTGGGGCAGGTGGTATGCCCAAAATGATTGACTGGCGATCCCGCCTAGCTCGGCTTGCCTCTGCGTTGAGCTCCTCAGGCTTACAACTGTCGGTTTGGCGATCCGGGGGGATAAGAAGCTTGCTCAGTTCTAGCGCAGCTATCGCCCAAGGTACTTCAGGGGGAGGTGGTGACGGAGGTCGGGATAGGCTAGAGAGGCTCCGTCTCAGGCGGAGAGGATCTACTACCTTGGCAGTGGACGCTTGGGTGGGTGAATAATAAGCCGGAGGGTTGACGTTCGCTTTTATCGGAGCACTGGTGGGGTTAACCAACAGCGACTCAAGCTCGTCCAATCTTGGGCCGGACCACCATGATGCATCATACGCGTGGATCGAGTCCAGTGGTGGCTTTTCCTCGGCTTCTTGTCCCTCGTGCTGCTCATCGACGGCCCCGATCTTCTGGCCCATCTCATATCCAAGGCCACCAGGAGACTGGGACTGTTGCTGATCACCAGCGAGACCACTGAGATGGCTGAAGACACCTGAAAAGATGGCCCTATCACTATATCCACCTTCCATCACGCTAATAATTCTGCCGTCAACATGGAGGCCCTCTTCGGCTGCAAGCTTGATTACATCCTGAGCGATGCGAGCGTAGAACTCAGTTGGAACGTTGACTTGATGTCGCTGCATTCCTGCGCTCTCCCACTCGCTCGCGTCGAACCCAGTGGAGAAGAAAATGGCCGCCTTGGGGGGTTGGTTGGATAGCTTCAAACGCTCAGCTTGGTTCTGGAGGAAGTTGCGTACTTTTTCCAGGAGAACCATGTACTTCGACTCGTACAACCTCCAGAAGTCCTCTTTCGTTTTCCATGACTGGAGATGTACGTTCCAGACGGTTTGACCGTGCGCGTTGTCGATGCAGATACTTGCGTTTCTAACCTTGTCTGGATCGCCCTGTTCACATGGGTACGAGTTTATGTCATGTAAGCTGAAATAACCGATGGACGATTTTTTCCAAGGAGCTGCATTCTTGGCGGCACCATTCGCTCGGGTGTTGTGGTCCCATGCAATCGCCTGCGATCCATCGCCGTGGTGAAGATCAATATCAATAATAGCGGCGTGGGTTAGATCGTGGTTGAGAACTGCATGCATGATTCCGACATGAACATTATTCACCCAGCAGAAACCCGATGGGTATGAGGCAGAACAATGATGGCCTGGAGGTCTAACAGCAACAAAGGCTCTTCGAGGTCCAGATCCAAAAACGCTGTCGACGGCCTCACAAACAGCTCCGAGAGCACCTTCCATAGCATCAAGTGATTCCGCGCATAGATAAAGATCTCCTTCGTGGAACTTGGGGGGAGGGGCGCTGGCGCCTCTATTCATCTCTGGCCTCTGAAGCTCTTTCCCGCCCATTGCCAGCTTGGTCTCGGCGGCCTCACACATCATCTTGAGCTCTTCCATCCACTTGACCCCGTGCACGTTTGTGACGGTCTGGGATAAGAGGGGTAGCCTTCTCGTTGTCTTCTGAATCCGGAAGGGAATAGTAGGAATGTCATAAACGTTCAGTCTGGGGTGAATGGGATACTCTCCTTCGTCGTGGCGCCCGCCAAGACGCACGTATGCCGTGGAAACCCCTAGTACAGCAGCCTTGACCCTTTCCGGGCGCTCGACAATAGTGCTCAGAGCACTTTTGGAGGTGCGAGGCCGAGAGAATCGGTGACCGTAAACGGAGTCATGAAGAATGACAGTGGTTTGAGTCGTGCGGGTTGCAACCGCTGCGTGGTGTGCCTCCAACTCGGATTGGAAGAAATCCTTGGCAACAGAGTTGGCAGTTGGCCTGGGCTTCTCGGGAACAGGTGGGGTTGCACCCAAAGGTGACATCTTTGCCGTTGGCGACAGGATGTTAGCTGCGCTTGCCCGGCGTGTGGGAGTCGGGCCGGACCCAGCACCGGCTGACGAGCGGAGTGAGTTCATCGACGCTTTCCGGAGCAGGGTTGGCGTCGCAGATCGAGAATCCTGTCCATTGGAAGGGCTGCGGGAGGGCAATCGCGGGGAGTTGGAGGAGCCTCGACGGGCAGTTGACCGAAACGGGGTGTTTGGCTCGGAGAGGTGGGCTGAGCCCGGGACGTGGCCTGGGGAGGTTGAGATGGAGAGCTGGTGGAGGGAGCGGGTCAAGTCATCGTCGTGCATGTTGTTTCGCGACGACTGCCGCCGTAGCGACAACGACTTCTGCGACGGAGATGGCATGGCCTGGGATACAAACTCATCAGACGCGCAGCGGGGCCTTGTAGGAATGAGTCGGTACTGGCAGCTACAGCTAAAGCCACATGCGGCGTTGAGCTGCCCTTGTTCGTTTTGGGATTTTGGCCCTGGTGGTCAACTTTGGATGGATTTGGGATTTTGTGACGTCGTGTGGTACTTTGACAGGTAGCAATGCGCCCCTCCGCTCTGCGCCGGCCCCTGATCGCGTCGCCCAAGCGCGTCGCAGTTTCTGTGTCACGTGATATACATAGTGACGTCAAATTTGGGTGTGTTCTGCCCGATGGGTACCTTGACAAGTACCTGGCGCCCACGTTGCATAGGCAAATACTTGTCAATTTCGGAAACAATGCATTCTGTTTACTCTAATTCATTACTTTAATCAACCACACGCAATCCCGCTCATGCAAGTCGCGAATGAGTAAGTTTACATGTTTTCAATCACATCACCGATTTTTTCTTTTCTTTATCGTGACATTTTGCATCAAATCCACTTATGAAATATCGTATGAAACACGGCATGGGCTCGAATCGAGGGAATCAAGGACCTTAATCCCGGGCAAGATGGTACACCAATGAAATGTTTATAAACCACATAAATGGGTCATATGGCTCCTAAGGCTGCGCATCTTTCCGCGGGTGCTTCGGCCAGCCCCTGTTCGCACCCGTGTCGGGGATTTCCAGAGTGGGTAACGACTCCACAAGTCAATCCGTGGAGCCGACACGACTCAGTCAAGCTGCCATTTCTTCACCAACCAGAGTGTCAGTTGATAAAAGCCGTTGAACCCAGTGAGAATAAATAGGCATAGCCAGGTTCTGTTTTTATGATCCGGCGAGCGTGTGTGTCTGATATTTCGGAATGGTGTTGCTGAAAACTAGCCCTGCAAGTATACTGCCAGGGTGTTGTGTAAATGTGTAAGTGATCTCAGCTTTGCCGGGGTCTCGACTGTCAGAATCAGGATCAGGTCAGGCTGCTCAACAACCCAGAACACCGCCCTGTGCTGGTTGTGTCGCCACCAATCACTTCCTCGTTGGGAGGGTCAACACGTCCCTTGCAGTCGCAAAAGTATTTTGCCAAGAAACCAAATTTCGTTGATGGTATTTCCACGCTACTCGTCCAGTTAATCAACCCTCCGCACCACTCACAGCAATCTTTTCCCAAGCAAACCTAATCGATTATTCCGCAATCTGTGTGAAGCGGTTACAACTGCTAGGTTCGAGCTACGAGGCGCGCCGCTTGCTTGGCGTTCTGGCCGCAGATACTTGCAGAGCTAGGAGCGGGGTTTTATCGCCACAGCCATCTCTTCAAAGGCTGGGCAGACCCATCAAAAACGGTAAGCATGAATGTTTGGTTACTTCGTAGGCCAATGGCTCCGCTGCCTCGTCGCCCAGATACCGCCGTACCAGGGCGTCGCCTTGCCAAGCCAGGTGGCTGGCAAGAATTTATCAACGCATTTTTCTCCAAAAAACCTGTGACACGAAATAGAGCCAGGGCTTGTTTCGGAGTTGGGATGAGCGAGGATGAGCATCGGTACTACTGTGGAGCGACTGGTAGGCGAACTCCCTAGAAGGAAATTCGTCAACAAACCGAAAGAAGCAAAAAGACGGGCTGAAATAGCAACAGAAAAAGAAAGAAGAAAAGGCCTCACGAAGCCGAATGTCCGAGTGTTGGTGGAATACAGCTATTCCAAGAGTCAAATCTGCCAGTAGCGAAGCGGCAGAATGCCCGTGACTCGCTACCCGGCGATATTGACAAGGGAATCCAGAGCTTAAAATTGTCAAGCCCCCCCAACGAGGAAATCTACGGAGTATGCCCTGCAAAACGACAGCACCTGGAAGCGCACAAGTTGCCATCTGCAGGTGCGGGGTGGCTGAGGCGTGAAGCCGACAGGCGAGCGTCAACAAGGGGTATCGGCCCCGAAAGCGAATGGCAGCGCAGGCCTGGGGCCCACTGGCTCTAATGATCCTGGGTGGGTGGCTCCCTGTCTCTTCATGTCTCAGCTGCCCAGACTTTATGGTTGCACTGGGGGATGACCCTGTATTTCTTGCACGACTGCTCTGTACGTGGTTGCACAAGTGTGAAGGCGAAACACTGCACATGCTGTACAGAATTGCACTGCAGATACACTCTCATTTCAGTGATTCTGCTTCTAGGCCTGCCCACCTCCTTCTCACTATCTAATTCTCTTGGCTCTGTCTCGCTTGGGTTTAGACCGCTTGTGCTTCACCCGCGGAGGGGGTCCATAGATGGAGACCAAAGCGACAAAGGCGATCTAGCACCATCTCAGCCGCACCAGAAAGAAGGCATGATTGGCTCAAGCGCGGGATGCCTTGCGGCCCTTGGCTTCTCCAGGCCCCGACAGTATTAGCGTACTAAATAGTCATTGTGTGCCCGATGATCCGACCCTAGCTTCTGGCTGCAAAAGCCATCGAATGTGGATATCCATGGGGCGTGAATGACGGCGCTGTTTGCCAGGGGCGCCCAGAATCAGAGCAGCTTGAACAGTAGGCTTGCAGTAGCTGGGGTTTTTTTTTCCTTGTGCCTCGTGGGTTTAGATTTATTATCCAAGCCCGTTCCGTTCCCGTCGAACGAGTCCCTTCCCGTTCTTCACCTTCTTTGCTTTGTGGTGTCTATCCCAATCGGGTCCAAGCCTCAGTTCTCAATCCATACTCATTGTTCACCAGAAGACTATCAAGCCACAATGAAGGGCGCTATCCTCTCCTCCCTCGTCGCCGCCGGCACCGTTGCCGCAGAGCTCACGGCTGCCCCCGAGCTTTTCCAAGTTGCTGCTGTCCAAGTCAGCGACCCCGAGTACACCACATGCTCCGTCGTCGCCGACTATGTCGACCTCTGTGTCACCAAGCTGGGTGGCAGCAATGCCCTGTCGACGGCTGACCCCAACGAGCTCCTCTCTTGCGCGTGCTGCGCTTCTTCCACGGCTGTTTATCCTCTGTACTCTGCCTGCTCCTCCTACCTCGAAGAGGAGGGTGGTCGCACGTACTCAGCTCAGGTTTCCGGTAGGTCCAGGTATACCAGATGCTTTCAAGAATTACCACAGTCCTAACACCAATGCTCTTTAGCATACAGCGTCATCTACCAGGCTTGCGATGCTAGTGCCGCATGCGGCGCTGCCAACTCTGAGCCAACCGCCACCGAGGTCGCGTCCACCACCAACGAGAGGTCCGCTGCCTCAGCTACCATCACTGGTACTGCTGAGCAAACCTATGCCGTTGCTTGTTCGGAAATGATTGATATCTGGACCTCATGTACCGACACCGACCCCACGTTCACCGACAAGCCCAACAAAGACCAGGCTTCTTGCTACTGGTGAGTGTCCGACCTGGGTCGAATGCCAGCAGGAAGAAAAAAAAAGACTTGAATGGCTAACTTATCATCAGCTGCCGAACCCATGACGGCACCCTCAGCTACACAAATGCCTTTGATCGCTACGCAAGCACCTGCGCCGATTGGGCCAGGACTGGCGAGCCTGAGACAGCTTACAGTGGTATGTTGCGACACCCCCAACTTGGTGCGGAATGCTAGATTGGATAACTAACAATATGCACAGTTGCCAAGACTTTTGCTTCCTTCTGCTCCAAGTTCAGCACCGTCTGCGATGGCGTCGCAGTGACGACCACCGACTCCAGCAACGCCCAGACCACCGGTGGCAGCTCCAGCGGCGGTATCGGCAATGCTCTTGACCCTGTCACAGTTACTGTCCCCCCTCCTACTGCTACCGCTGACAGCTCTGCCATGTCCATTCGAATTGGCTGCGGCGCCGTCTTCGCCGCCGTGGCTGCCGTGGCCTTTGTCCTGTAAGACGCTGGCTTAGTGGCGTGGTGGCTGTGGTAGCATTTAGATGATTTTGCTTCTTTCGAATGATGATCTCTGAGGCTGTGTTGGTTAATGACTACTCGAGATGTTTAATGACATGTTTTCTCTGGGAATAAGCGACTAAGCGTGTGCCATTTGGGCGTATAAAGAGGGGTTCAGCATGTATATAGGTATTCACATGAGATACTACAAACTACTTCTGATAAGCTGTGGTTGGTTCCCATGGACGATTTATTTCTTGATCTTCTATTCTGATGTCAAATCTATGCCAACTCCCTTCAACGCTCCAACCGCCCAGTCTGGGTATTCCGCCTTGTCAGAGTATAGTCCGGCAAAGAATTGTCTCACAAATGCCGGAAAGCGATCTTCGATGATGGCTTGACGAACCCCACGCATTAGGTCAAGTTGGTACCAAACGTTATGAATCGTCAACAGATGCGCGGCCACCGTTTCTTTACTAGCGTTGTGGTGGACAAAGGCGCGGCTGATACCCATGCCTCCCTCAGCCCTGGATTTGCAGGACATGCAGCCACACCCGTCCTCAAGAGGGCCGAAGTCGCCTTCGTATTGCTTGTTTCGGATGTTTAGAACGCCATTCTTGGTAACGGCGTTGCCGAATCGCGCTGTCCGGGTAGGCCACACGCAATCAAACATGTCCGCACCAAGGGCCACGCTCACCACAAGGTCCTCGGGATACCCAATTCCCATGACGTATCGGGGCTTGAGATCGGGAAAGAGGGCCGTGCATGTTTCCACGACCCGGCAGTAATCAGCCTTGGCCTCTCCGCCGCTCAACCCACCGATAGCAAGCCCAGGAGTGTCGCGTGCCATCATTTCTCTACAGCACTCCCGGCGCATGTCCAAGTCCAGACCGCCCTGGATGATGCAAAACAGGTTCTGACGGTCAGGGTTTTTATGAGCCTTGATGCACCTGTCAAGCCAACGAACGCTGCGTTCCATAGCCTCGCGCATGCGGGCCTTGTCGGGAGAGGTGGTGACCAACACGTCGTCGAGTTGCATCATGATATCGCTGCCGATACTGTTCTGTAGCGACATGGAGTGCTCCGGGGTGAGAAGCATAGGCGAGCCATCATGGGGGCTCAGAAACTCGACTCCATCTTCAGTGATGGTTGCAAGCTTGAGAAGACTGACCATTTGAAAGCTGGCAAGAGAAGTCAGCCAAAGCCCAAATGAGCAACACGGAAAGACACTCTTACCCGCCGCTATCTGTCAGAATATTGTGGTCCCATCCCTGTAACTTGTGCGCTCCTCCAATAGCTTCCAAGACTTCTTGGCCCGGTTTCAGACCAAGATGGTATGTGTTGTTGAGACACAACCGACATCCTGTCTCTTCGAGCTGTTCCGGAGTAAGACCTTTGAGAGACGCCTGTGTCGCCACAGGCATGAACATGGGTAGCTGAACTGGGCCATGAGGCAAAGTCAGGATGGAGGCACGCGCCCTTGTTGTCTACCTTGCAATATGCCAAGTCAGCCTTGCACATGGCTGCAAAATTGCAAAGTTGGTGTCTGGAGACACTCGGGCAGTAATACTCACAGAGCAGCGGGCCACCAGCTCAAATGTGAGAGCAGGGGAAGTGTAAACGTTGGAAGACGACGCCATCCTTTTAACGGCTTGCATTTCTCGAGGTGCACACTTAAACGCAGCTCCCTCTTTACCCCGAAGCCACTGTCCGAAATCAAACTATCTCCTAAGAAATGCTGTTGATACCAAGCAGCTGCACACAGAAGGCCGGCGGAAATGCTGCCAAATTCAGTGGGCCACCGGCGCTACAGTAGCCCCAGCTGCGCATCGCCTGTCAAGGCCAATTGAGCCAATCAAGCCCCGCCCGGGTCATCACCGGCAGATCCCGCTCAAGCTCTCATCAGCGAATTTTCCTCATCCGACCGAGCAGAGCAGACGACTATCACCACGACGCCATACGGCCAATTGAGAGCTCGGTAACAGCTCTCGACGTCGCAATGAGAGCCCGAACTTCGCCCGGAGGGGCGTTGCTGAGATCATCACGCCTGTTCTCAGTTCCGAAGCCCCTTCCCGAGCCACCGTCAGCCAACCTTCACATCGGCGACCACAAGTCTCCCACCATGACACGACAATACCCCCAGTATCAATCCATTACCTCGCCCCTCTCCTCCCGTGAGAAGGGTGACTGGGGATTCAAGCGACCTTTCCCTCTCAAGTCGACCATGACCACCTCGACCCCATTGATCCGTGTCAAGCAGGTCGATTCAATTGAGAGTGTTACCGACTTTGCATCTGCCGCCGATCACACGCTATCCCTCGAAAAGTTCCAGGAACTCAAGATCCCCCTCACCCTCCCCAAGAGCAACGATCATGGGAGGTCTTCTTCCAACACTGAAATCTGGCGCAAATCCGTCTTTGAGGAGGATACCGACTTTACCCACACCCGCGAAGGCAAGGCAGACGACAAGCGATGGAAATTCAACGGCCCATGGTTGGCCAGGATGACCGAGGGAGACTTCCTCGACTATCTTAAGAAGGAAGTGCGACCAAGGCGTTCAGAGTTCCGCAAGGTTATCAAGGAGAAGCTGGCCGCCGATAGGTCTATCCGTATTGCGACAGAGGCGAGGGAAAAGGGCCAATCAGACTATCCCACTATCAAGCCAGAGGACCTATCCGAGGAGGAGGTATCCAACTACGTGCGCGCCCTGCGTCACGACCGTGCTACTCTCTATGCGCTTGTTTCCAAGTTCCTGGATCTAGCTCCCCTTGGCCAGCCTGTAGGCATTATTCAAACCTTTTTGGGCGTGCCTGAGAATGCTGCCAGCGAGAGCCCCTACGGAAAGTCTGGGCCTCCTCCCAGCCATCCCTCAGCCGGTATCAGTTACCTGAGAACCAACTCATACATGGAGAACCACCCCGTCTATGGACCTCAGGCCCGACACACACCCGTCATGTCCCGTGTGGTGTTCCCCAGGTCTGGACCCTCCCCCGCCAAGTTGGGTGTTGGTGGTTTCGTTGCCGACGCACCTGCCGGTGACAACGAGTTCAACAACCGATTTGCTCGCGGCCGTGTTTCACACAACAGGAAGATGCTCGCTGGCATCCAGCACTTAGACACGACCACTTTTGGTGGTGCCAAGGCCTTGGTTGATCCTCAGTCAGCCAGCATCGACCCCAGCGGCAAGGTCGTGGTCCATCTGCAAGCGACTGACCCCGAATCTCAGCTCATTGCCAAGGAGAACCAAGGCCGAGAGCAAGTTTACGTGGACAAGCCGCGGGCCGCTCCCAAACAACATCAGCGCACTCAGGCCGATCCTTGGCGAGAGGGCCGCGTTGTGGATGAGATTCTTGATGATGGCTCCAAGGCTCCCCAAGCCGATGGAAAGAATGTCGTAGGCAGCTCCAGCAGTTATGGACTTGACCGACAGCAATGAGAAACGCCTTCAGACTGGCGTGATGAACTTGAGCGCGGTTGTATATCATAGCATCTTACGTGTACTAGGAAACCTGTACCAAACTGTACAACTAGAATTTAAAGCAAAAAATTGAGTCAGGTTTTTCCTGATGGAAAACAATCTCCATCTCTCTGATCATACCTGTTGCGAAGTACACCAGCTCCCCATCATTGACCGCGCTCCTCCACTCATCGACTCCAACTCCACACTCCAATTCCCCGCCCTGGCACCTCAATTGGTGGGGCTGGTTCGACACGTGACCTAGCCCTAGGAAATCTAGCTGGCCCACCACTCAACACCAAAATTCCGAGACTTTGGCGCAAATCCACGAATTTTCCAATCCAACACCCAACGTCCAACCGTCCAATACCGCCAAAATGGGTCGCGTCCGTACCAAGACCGTCAAGAAGTCCGCCAAGGTCATCATTGAGCGATACTACCCCAAGCTCACCCTCGACTTCGAGACCAACAAGCGCATCTGCGATGAGATTGCCATCATTGCCTCCAAGCGCCTGCGCAACAAGGTCAGTTTTTAGCCAATGCGATGCGCCGAAGCGATACCTCAGTCAACTGACCGGTGATTGTTTTTTTATACAGATTGCCGGCTACACCACTCACCTCATGAAGCGTATTCAGCGTGGTCCCGTCCGTGGTATCTCCTTCAAGCTTCAGGAGGAGGAGCGTGAGCGCAAGGATCAGTACGTTCCCGAGGTTTCTGCTCTCGACTTCACCCAGAACTCCGAGAGCGGCCAGCTGGATGTCGACGGCGAGACCAAGGACCTCCTCAAGCACCTTGGCGTACGTTCCAACCCCCCTCAGCTCAGCAGGCACGCGAGACAAATTGCTGACATGGCACACAGTTCGACTCCATCCCCGTCAACGTCATCCAGGTCTCCCAGGCCCAGGTGCCCGAGCGTGGCAACCGACGATTCGGCGACCGCCGACGTGATTAAAAAAATGATTTTGGGAACATGGGTGTACGGCTTTTTACAGGGTTTTGCGACTTGGCGTCTTAGGACAGTGAGTGCATAGGTCTCAAAGAAAGATCTTCCAACCCCCACAGGTGTCGCCGATTCTCTGGGCCATCCAGAGATGACGCTTGATCGCCAAGTTTCCTCCGTGGTGCTGTGAATGTGACCTTGTAATGTTGAACAAAGGCCAGTTTGGAGCACTCGAGAATAGTGAACCTCTTGCGTACCTAACCACGGTCAGGTGCACAAGTGAGAACTCACATCCCTCTGTTAGGGTATCTCTGCGTGTCTATTCTACTCTGGCCTACTTGCTAAAAACTGGCAACCCATCAACGCCGTTTTTTCTCTCTAAATTTTCGTAAACTATTTGGTGCATTTCCTCATGCTCCAAGATGACTTTAGCCTTCGCTAGTCTTAAGCTTGGGCTTGTAGCCTTCGACAAGCAGGTGATCGTTGTCCTTGTTGTCGTCGGGTCTTATTATCGTAGGAGCGGGAGGCTTCACTTCCTCCTTCTCTTTGAGTGTGACCTTGACTTTGTCTGACTTGCGGGCACTCAGCTCTCCACGCTCCAGTGCGAGAGCTGCGCTGTCTTTTGCGCTCTGTCGCTGGTCCTCCAACTTCAGTTCGCCTAGCTTGCGAGCAGCTCGGTCGGCCTCGGTCTCCTCTGACTTATCTTCGTCCAGCAATTCAATTTCAATGTCGGGGATGCCCGCTCGTTCCCAAGCCGCAGTCTCGTTCAGCTGCACCTTAACATAGAGCCCTCGTCGAGCGCATTTTTGAGAGCACCACATCTCAAGGTCCTTTCGCTTCACAATGTCACCACTGCTGGTGATTTTCCACTCGCCGCCAGGGCCCGTCTGTCTCCGCGGTCGCGCGCATAGCGTATATCCACAGAGCTCATTGACATTGCGCTCGACGATCAAGTCATCGTAGTCGGAGGGTTGGAAGAGGCGCACGTGCTTCTTGAAATCGGCAACATCAGAAGGTGCTGGGTTGGCCGAGTTATAAGGAGAATCCCGGACTATGGGGTACTCTGAAAGGAGAATTAAACTGTCGAGGATTTCGGCTTCGAGATCTTTCCGGTGCTGAAGGATCTTGGCATGTTGGATGGCGAGTTCTCTCGGATCAGTTTCAGGCTCCTTCTTGACTGGCTTCTTGAGAATGCCTTTTGGGGGCTGTTTTGTGTTGGGTTCCATAATCGACACAAGGCTATGACTCGAGCTTAATAGAAAATCGCAGGGGTCTCGGGACGGCCTAGCCCAGGCAGTTGGTGGAAGCGGCGGAAAATGAACACGAAGAAGTGGGAGGACGAAGTTGAGAGAACCAGACGGATTGCCCCGCCGCCACAATTGCGACGATGATGGCGGCGCCTCAGGTTCAAGCTCAACTTGGGGCGCAGGGCAAGCCACAGACCCCGCGAAGGAAGCGATCAAGCCACCTCGTGGCGCCAGCCCCCCTGCGGCGAACAATTTAGCGTGGGCTACGTTTCCAAGCAAGCCCGAGTGTTTTAGGTGGTGTGGCCCAGGAAGCAATTGGAACCACGCCATGAGTTGCCACACGGCGCACCCAGTAGTCCGGAAGTCCGGCTGGCGATCGAGAACGGGTGCCAACAGCCATTGCAATTCCAAATAGCACATCAAAACATTCTTGTACTCAGTGTAAAAAGGGCACGTTGCCGTCGCATGATGCCCCTAGTCTGAGCTGAAGTGGCAGAGGGTCTTCTGATTTGCCAGGGATGCATCGCGTAGTTAAACTACGGACGTACATGTATGCGCAATCAATTTGATGGCCAAGGGTTTGCAGGGCATAAGGCAGGTGCAAGCATGTGAAGCACGCCCCTACCAACATTTCTTATGCTCGGCCGTGTTTGAGAAGTAGCGCCTGACGTCGTTGCCCCAGGTTTGACCGAATTTGGCGCCTTGGATCCTCCCAGGGGACAGCCACAATCAACAGACATCCACTGGGCACTTAAACCATAGGCAGCATGTTCCTATCTGCGACACGTCAATGCCTTCTCTCTCGTCTCTTGCGTCTCCGCTGACCCCATTCTTGTTTAATTCTTGTATTCATTCTGCCTTTGCCAACGGCTCCGTTTAGTTGCATCACTTGCAGCTTGCAGTGACGAGAACCCCGCGGCGAATCCTCGGTAGGCACCAGCTCTGCTCCCCTCCCGCGCGTCCCGGACAACGGAAGCCTGCCCAAATCTGCGGTGCGCGTGGTGCGCTGCATAGTCGTATGTAGGTGCCTCTCTTTGCAGCAGTCGTTTAATCGTGGGATGGGGTGACGGGTACGCTCAGAGCGCTGACGTCGACACACCCACGTCCCCAAGCCCCCGGCTGGACGATCCGCTAAACCACCACAGCCTCCTTTCGCCTCCCCAATTTCTGTCCGCTCTAGAAATCTCTCTTTACTCTCTTAATACCGGAGGCCCTTTGCGAATTATTCATTCCCCTCCCCCTCTGTTGATACGCCACAACGCTCCCATACATCATACTTCCTCCCCGCCGCCTCCCGCCTCGCCTCATCCGACGGGCTGACGAAGCCCCTGTCGTGCCCCACACCCGCCCAAACAGACGAGCTGTCGACCTCCTCCACCTCGAGACAAACGCCCGAGCAGCTACAATCCGGCCTCGGGCAGACTTGTCCTGCAGCAGAGCTTCCCACGCCACGGGGTTCCGTATCACTCACAATGGCGGCGCTGTTCAGGGTCAAGGCCCTTTACGACTACTCGTCGCCTCATGAAGACGATCTCAACTTTACCACTGGCCAAGTCATTGCCGTGACAGACGAGGATGATGCCGACTGGTATGGCGGGGAATACCTCGATGACGATGGCATCAAGCACGAAGGCATCTTCCCGCGCAACTTTGTCGAAAAGTTCGAGCCCACTGCACCCCCAAGACCAACTCGTACCCGTCCCAAGAAGGAGCCCGAGCCAGCCCAGCCCGCCGATGATGTCGCTGCTCCTCCCCCACCGCCACCTGCGCAACATGAAGCCCCTCCAGCCCCCGAGCCCGAGCCCGAGATTGAAGACGTGGACGAGCCGGTTCAAACACCTGCCGTCCCCGAACCGGTAGCTCCGGTAGCTCCGGAATCTGTATCATCAAAGACCGCCGGGTCCGTCGCTGCTCCCGCACCTCCTCCTCCCGTCCCGAAGGCGGTTGAGCCTCCCGCGCCTGCTCCTGCGCCTGCTCCTCTTCCTGCGCCTGCTCCTCTTCCTGCGCCTGCTCCCGTTCCTGCCGCTGCTCCTGCAGCAGCGTCCAGCCAGCCTCCTAAACCCAAGCCTGGCCCTCCTCCCGTCTCAGAGAAACCCACAAGCAACTCGTTCAGAGATCGCATTGCGGCCTTTAATAAACCCGCTGCGCCCCCAGTTGCACCCTTCAAACCGAGTGGCCTGAGCGGGGGTGGTGGTGGCTTCATCCGAAAGCCCTTTGTCGCGCCTCCGCCGAGTCGCAATGCCTATGTACCTCCACCTCAGCAGACCCCTACGGCCAAAATCTACCGACGTGACGAAGACCCTGAGATCAGGGAGAGGGAGGCTGAGAACCAAGGACAGGCGGAGAAGGCCGGCCTGGTGCCAACCGAGTCCCAGGAGGGTGAGGACGAAGATCAACCCAAGCCTACAAGTCTGAAGGAGCGCATCGCTTTGTTGCAGAAACAGCAAATGGAGCAAGCCCAGCGACATGCTGATGCCGCCGCTAAGAAGGAGAAGCCCAAGCGCCCCCAGAAGAAGCGAGATAGCATCAGTCAGGCAGAAGCACTTGGTGAGACGGAGGAGACCTCCCCACCACCTCCCTCTGTACTGGAGCGCCGTGATACTGAAGAAACCGGAACGAGAACCTCGACCGATGAGCCTGGGCCAAACCGCGCACCGCCACCCCGTCGCAAGGCGTCGAAGGGTCCTGCCGTCGAGGCTGTTCATGACGGTAACGAGGCTGACTTGTCTGGCGCCGGCGATACCACAGAAGGCAACGACGAGTTGACCGAGCGCGATGACAGCGATGCCGTCTCTCGACGCACGTCTCGTGTGCCTGCTCTACCAATACAGCCTGTCCCTGGTGCTGCATCGCAACAAAAGCCAGAGAGCGAGGAAGAGGAGGAAGAGGAGGATGAGGCAGACGTCGACCCAGAAACCAGACGCAAAGAGGAGCTGAGGGCAAGAATGGCCAAGATGAGTGGTGGCATGGGCTTCCACGGCATGTTTGGCGCACCAATGCCAGGCGGACTGCCACCCAAGAAGAAGAAGGCGCCCAAGCCTGAGCTTCCGGCCGATGATGTTGTCGAGGAGGCTTCCCCTACATCTCGTGCTCCTCCTCCCCCTATCCCGACCATGATGGCTCTTCCTGGTATGGGCGGTGCTCGAAAATCTGAGGATTCAACCCGACCTGATGATGAAGTTGAATCTGCATCTCGTCCGGTACCTCCTCCTATCCCGGCTATGCCGCCTCGGGCATCTGAGGAAGAAGTAGAAGAGGAGGAGGAAGCGACCACTCCCGCACCCACCAGTGCCCCATCACGTAAGTAAACCAGAACACGTCATGTTCACTCTACTAACACGAAATTTAGTCCCGATTAGAGAAGTTGCGCCTCCTCCAATCCCCGGTGGTCGTCCAGCACCGCCGCCAGTGCCCGCTGAGTGTAAGTGTTCCATCCAAAAGGAATGAGGCAATCAAGGTGCTAACACCTGACCAGCCCGACCCCCACCAGCACCCCCTGGGGACATCAAGTCCCAGACAGAGGGATCTGAGTCGGACGATGAGCTTTCCAGTCGAGATCGGGGCGATGACAACCCAGCTGAGCAGCCAGCTGCGGCCGCCAGGTCCCCTCCTATGCCACCACCTCCTGTGCAGCCCCCTAGCCTTCCCCTGAGATCCCCGCCCATGTCACCAACCCTCGATGAATTCAGCCCAGCGTCGCCCAACACTTCCAACAAACGTAATAGCCGCCTCCCTCCTCCCATCCCTGGATCCGCACCGCTTCCACCTCCTGCTCAAAGCAGGCCACCTCCACCACCCCCGCCAGGAGGCCTTCGCCGACAGTCCACGGCAAATACTCAACCCCCATCCAGGCCACAACAAGCCGGTGAAGAGGATGATGCAGAGGTTACCGAGTACGAGGGAGATTACGATACCGATATCGCCTCTTCTGTGCCTCACAAAGACGCTCTAAAAGCACATGCTCGAGACTCAAGTCTGGAGGATAACTCGATCCAGTCTCCTATCGCAGATGCCCCCCCTACTCTACCACCCCCTATTCCCACAGCAGCAGTTCCCAGAGCTATCCCACCACCAGTTCCCTCTCAACCTCCCCCCTCCGATACGAGGCGCTCTGTCGATGTGCCTCGTGGCGCGCCTCCTCCTCCCCCTCCGATAAATGCAGCACCCGCTCAACCTGATGAGGAATACGATCCTTATAATTTTTCAGCTACCACTCCTGGAGGTTTCTCTCATAGAACCCCCAAGATTGAAGAAGAGCCAGTTTTTCCTGGGTCTCCGGCAGTCTCTACTCCATCTGAGCGGAGGGCTCCGCCGCTAGCCGCCACCGGCGGACGAGGGCGGCAATCGCTTGATGTGTCTAGAGCCGGCAGGAGGTCGGTGGATGTTCACCGCCCCTCCATGGATGTGACATTCATCGCGCAGGATATCGATCTTGCCGTCCAAAGCGGCTGGTGGAAGCAGGCAAACCAGGTTCCGCCAGCGCTTCAGGGACGCAAGGACATCTTCTTTGAAAGCGAGGAGTCGACAACCACAAACGGAGGTCAAAAAACTACCATCACGCGGGAGATTTTTGTTTTATACCAAGACTACTCCCAGACCTTCTTAACAGCTCGCTACGATCCCTATGATCCATCTGATGTGGATCTTGAGCAACGCCATGAACCTCCCCCACGCTTCCTACGACAAGACGAAATGGAGGAGTACTATGAGCGGTTTGGCAGACCCATTTCGGAAGCTGTCGCCGCCAAGAAGGACACAGTTGTCGGTGACGGTACACCACAGGGTCTCATCTTCGAGCTCCTCCGGCCTCTAAAGGATTCTCTTGCTCCCGTGGGCAGTCGTGCCTACGGCGCGCTCGTCTACGCCAACATGGCCAACGCATCGACGCAACAGAACGACATGATCCGACCAGGCGACATCATCAGCATCCGCAACGCTCGTTTCCAGGGCAAGCACGGCCCAATGCATGCCAAGTACTCAGTCGAGGTCGGCAAGCCTGATCACGTAGCAGTTGTGGCCGAGTGGGATGGCACCAAGAAGAAGGTACGAGCCTGGGAGCAGGGCCGCGAGAGCAAGAAGGTCAAGCTCGAAAGCTTCAAGCTGGACGATCTGCGCAGCGGCGAGGTCAAGATCTGGCGTGTCATGCCAAGAAGCTGGGTCGGCTGGAACAGCCAGTCTTAGTGTTGCTGTAGAAGACGTTCTACGACCAAAGTGGCCAAAATATCATGATGCATCGTGCCTCACGGTTTGGTATGATGCGAATGGAGAATGGACACAAGAGTATGGGGAAGTAAAAAGGGAGCGAAGAAATTTAGTTGCAAGCAGTTCGATTCAGTAGGTTACGTTATTGATCGATATGTCTTTCTGATTCAAATTATTCATGTTTCCCATTGGTACAATGTGTCATTGCCGCGGGCAAATTCTTGATTATTGCTAAGGGTGTGTGATGTGAAACAAGGAAACCTACCTGGCCCTGGTTGTTGGTCATGTTACTGCCTTGCCTTGCCCCTGACGATGTCGTTGATTCTTTTTTTTTTTGGTGGTCATTTACAAACGAATTGGCTTTTTTTTTTGTGAAACTTGGTCTTCACTGGCTGCGCCTGGTGCATCACACATCTGCAATCCACTTCCTTACATTGGTTTGTACCCGGATCGACAATGATCTCCCAAGACCAAGCAAAAAAAACACTGCGCCCATACATTTCGGCCGAATGACGTCGCGGCGCACAAGGCAGGTTTTTTTCTTTTTTTTTTTCTACTCCGTCCATGAGCCACCCGGGAGCGTGCATCGGACAGGAGCCGGAGGTGGGGTGGCCAGAGCTCATTACGTCCTGGATAAAGAGTGGGCAGGTGGCCGTGAATGGCATCATGTTAACAAGTCAATGCGAGGGGCTACTGTTACGCGAGGAGGAGGTGGTGGACGCGAAGTCAGGATGTCATGAGGCGCGTGGCCCAGTAGCAAGAACCGGCGCGGCAGACAGCTCATTAGACAGAGGCCAGTCTCGTGACTATTGCGGGTGAGGTGGGACGACGGGACATGTGAAGTCAGCTCACCCACAATAATCGGGGTAAATTTGCTAAGTTTATGACGGCTCACTTGATCTGGGGATCCGGAATGACGACGGGGGAGGGGGTTTTTCCATGAGGTACAGTGTCATTATCGGACCCGAAATCGTGGAGCCGCGGGCGGCAGGCAACATTGCAGTGGCAAGGCCGAAGGAATTCGTGAATCTTTTCGGTCCACATTTTGATATTCCGTGGAGTTAGTTGTACGGGACGGGGGCGTGTTGCGTGGGCTAGCTAGTCGTCAACGCAGTCAGGCACCAAAGAAAAAAAAGAAAGAAAAAAGGGAAAAAAAAGACGTAACAAAAAAAGACGTGGGGGGGGAAAGATAGCGGAAACATGTTAAACGCTATTACTCAGGTGCCCAAGAATCATTTGCACATCTGCGTCATGGCGCGAGCCGTCATGGCCGCTGTTTCGCGTCGGCGAGCTGGATCTTTGGTTGGGTCCCGAGACAGCGAGGCAGGGCTCTGGGGCAGAAAGTGAGGCGCTGGAGACCGAGTCCCTACCGTCTTAGTGGGTGCCTTGATGACTTGGCGAATCCTGCTGGCCAGCCAAGAGTCAAGAGAGGGCTCTTGAGGCCAGACATGAAACTAACACGCCGCCGTCACGCAAACGAATAAGCCAGGGCGGTGCGCCTCACAAGGAGCAACCCATCATCATCATCATCATCATGGGCGCCCGGGCCCTCTTAGCGCGATGATATCGTGGACGGTGGCCAGGAGAGAGAGAGAGGAAAACGGGCTAGCCTGCAACCAAGCTGCATTTGCATCAAGAACCGGTGTCGAGTTTTCGGATACGTGCATCTTTGACGTGCGTTTGAAAACGCTTGGAGGGGGGGGATAAGTGAGATCGGCCACACCTACTAGATGCGACAAGCCGAATCCATCGAGGACAGGTGAGACAAAATGAGGTCAGTCTGGGGCATGCCCAAGGCCACGCGCGCCAAGACGGCTTCTTCTCCACGGGCATTAAGCGTCGGCGACACGACGCAGAAGCTGAGCTGCAGGTAAAAGGAAGAGGAACGAAAAACAGAGAGAAAAACAAGGCAGAAGGGGGAGTAGGAGTGCCCAGGGTGTGCATTTTGATATTCAGGCACCAAGAGTTGAGACGAAACAAACCATGTCAACCCACGAAAATCGCATCCCAAAATCCCAAGGTCGTGGTGTGTGGTGATTTCTTTGGCCACGGCAGAGAGTAAGAGCACACGGCTATGTACCATACGTAAAAGCGCTGTTGTTGTTGGATGGATTGCTGGGTACTATCAACGACCCGCCCAGGAAGTCGGCCGCGTCTCGCGCCGGAATGTCTTGGGTCTCCGGGGTTTCCATGAACGCAACAAAAAAAAATACCCCATGAGGCTCACATCCACCGCTTTTTTTCTTTTTCCAATCTCTCCCCCAATAGCAGACCAAGTGAGCAAGCAGGGGGTTGACGTTCTGGAAGGAAAAAGACGCAGCAACGCAACAAACGCCCGAGAGGCCATTGGCTCCAACGGGGCAGCCGGAACGGTTCTGGAGGGTGGGCGGGCGAGGACGAATTAGAACCCAACACATGCGGTCACAGGTGGGCTGCAATTGCTATGGGCTGCTTGGGACGTCTGGCTTGATCAAGGTTTTTCATGGCTTACGGGTGTGCGCGGGAGGATTACGTGGAGGTGAAAAAAAGAAGAAGAAGAAATGACCAAGAAAGAAAAAATTGCATCTGTCAAGATGTAAGATGCAACAGCTTGGTTGGTGTAAACGGTCGTGTGCGCGTCTGTGTATGGACGACTGCGGAGGCGAAGGTAGCACCAAACTTGCGGGCACAGGATTCGTTCAATGAAGTGCTGAGGAAGGGGAAGAGGAGGGGAGGGGAGGGTGGTGGTAGCTTAGCTTAGACGTAGGTATCGAGTACCTGAGCTAACTACTGGAAAGGAAGAAAGAAAGAAAGAAAGAAAAAACTAAACTACTGCTAGATCGGTAGCCAACTAAAAAAGCCTGGAACCGACTAGGTTACAGCACCACAGCTGAAGTTGCATGATGCATGTGAACGGGTTTGAGCGGGATGCAGTTGCAGCCTCGACCGACGCCACCGGTGGGATGGGAAGAAGAGCTGGACTTGGAGCCGCCGATTTCCGGGGGTGTGCGGGTTTTTTTTTCCTTTCCCTCCTCCCTTCCCTCGTCTTGCTTACGGAAAGATGATCGGCGATGAAGAGAGGATTGGCGAAACCAACGGTGCTGGTTGTCGAATAAGACACAAATGTGGCTTAGGCGAGTTGCGCGTAAAGGGTGGGTGGATGGATGGATGGGATGGAACGCATGGGGAGGAGGGAGCTGATTTGACGAGCTCTCTCACCGCACCGAGACAACTGTACTCGTCATAGTATGTGTGCTGTGTGACGTGAATGGATTAATTCCACAGTGACGATACACGCAACGACTCAAAGAGAAAGGAAAAAACAAGGACGTATGGAGGAGGGCGAGCCCATTCCTTGTCTGCGACAATTGCCTGCCCCGAGACATCGATCAACCCCGGATTTAGCTAACTGAGGCCGCATGAGAAGAAGAAAAAAATGATTTCTGACTCCCATCTGCGGGATTCAATTGTGAGTTCTTTTGTTGGAGGCGCGTAGCGTGGCATATCTGCCCTGTCCAGGCGACCCCTACATCTGGGTTGGTAGGGGCAGGGGGCCGAGCAAGTTGGTTATTCTGGGGACCTTTGGACAACAAATGATTCAACCCAAGAGAGGGGGGAGGGTGATAATAATGAATAAATGAAATTTCAATGCACATTTTGCATCGTTTGTGAATATTGCTGTGCCCTTTTCGGCATTTGTATTTTGCATTTGCACAGACTACGTTGTATTGTTCATTTGAAGAACAGGAGTTGATTGCTTGGGGTTACCTCGAACACTACCCAAATACGCAATAGGCTGCGGGCTAGGCTTGCAATTTTAACCCCATACTGCACCATCGTGGTTAGCACTTCTCTTGATGGTGTTCCCCAAATAGAACCCTGCCTCGGCCGTCAGACGTGCAGCCAGCCAGGCACCACTAGGCCAAGCAGCTCGGCAAGTGAGGCGAAGCCCAAGGATCATCAAGACCGCCGCCATCGCCGCCACCTTTTTTTTCTTCTTCAAAATTGGCTGGAAAAAAAACGTGGCTTTGAAGATAGGGCGAGGCAGATAATGCGAATCCGAAGTGGCTTGGGACCCCATCGTAAGCCACTTCTCCAGTCAAAAGCCAACGACGAGGCCAGCAAATGCTTGACTCATCCAGGCGCAGGACAAGCGGGACGAAGGTGAGCCTTGGTGGCCAAAGGTACCAGAAGGGACCCCTACAGGTTACTGAGGCTGGTCAGCGCACAGCGACGAGATGGCACCAGGCATCTAAGACCCAATCGGTCGTGCGCCTGCGGAGCTAGGCCCGCGCGGGCCGTACGTGGCCACATAGAATATCACTTGGGCGGCGAGGAGCTGGGCTTTTTGGGGGGAGAGGGAGGGAGGGGGGTTAATTCGGAAATGTGATCAAAGTGAGAGAGCACGGTGTTGGTTGGTTGAGGACGAAGAAAAAAAAACCAAACAAAAAACCGATGGCTCAGTTTCCTATAGCAAGGCAAGGATGGGCGACAGGAAAAAAAAAAACGTGTTGGGCGGCAAGGTCACGCTGCAAATGCCAACACGACAGGTGACAGCTGGTGTTGCACGAATTAATGTAGGGTAGTTCTGGAAGGAGAGTGGTGGAGGGAGAGGGAAACCCACCTCTGACCAGGTCCCCTGTATGGGCAGCGCCGGAGGTCGCGACACTACCAAGAGCAGAAGCTTCAGTGGGTGCAGCGGTAGCTTGGTGGGCGGCATGGGGAGTCCCGTTTTCCGGGAAGGCTCTGGGCAGAGGCAGGGCTTGAGTTCGTCCAGCGGGTGGATTCGGGCAAAAGAGAGCAAGGGCTCCGGGCGCGATGGAGGCGGCGCCACAGCGCTTCCACTGTAACGGTAGCGCAACGGGGTGGCCACCATCTGGGTTTAGCCCCTCATTTAGGCGATGCGCCATGGTGCAGTCGTTGTGTACGTACTGGTCAGTATGTCGAAATGCCAAATGGATGGATAGTTGCACCTGCCGACACTTACATCTGGGTCTTACCAAGCTAGGTAGGTGAGAATGCCAGCCGAAGAGAGGGCGGCTGCCAAGTGCAAGGCAGCTAGAAAGCGGTAGGCGGAAACGAATTGGAATGGGAAAGAATGGCCAAACACGAAGCGTCCCATGACCTCTGACTCGTCCAATATGGCTCGGTGGGATGGAATCATCAGCATCTCATCCCAGAAACTATGTAGCAGCAATTTGTTTCCCAGTCCTGGTCATGTCGGTAGTGACCGTCGGATCATGAGAACCCAGCAGTGACAAACTCCCGGCCAGCCAAACCTTGGGACCCCTTGTCCCTCTCTGGTACAGCGTCATTGACCCAGTCGGAATACCACTGGCCCTCCCCCGATTCCCAACACGCTGTAGTCGCGGGCACTTCACTCTTTCGGGGAGCTCTCCCAAGGTTTTGCAGCCACCCTGGTACTCTCCTAGGGCCCTGGGCGCGAGCAAGAGGCAGACGCGCCTCATCTGATGCTCGAAAGAGGGAGCTTGCTCGGTAGGCAATTCTGGAAAGCACCAGCACCAGCACCAGCACCAACACTAGCATCAGCCAGCACCAGCACCGGCATCGCACCTATCATCTCCCCGGAGGCGTCTGATTTCGCGTGGGGAGAAGACATGTCGTGGCCGCCCAGTACCGAGCAACTTATCCCCTGCCTCGGGAGTCTACCGTAATATGTGACAGCTCTGTCTCGCTCTCTACGATCCAACCGAATCCACGACTGCGCGCATTTTTCATTCGTGCAGGTAGCTGTGCAGCACCGTGCCAGACACTTTCCTGGCCAGGTACAGCTCGCGGTACAGCGCAGCGCGAGTGCTGATGGAGGGAAAAGGGACCGAGCTTCTCCCCGGGACCCGGAATCCGTGGACAGCCAAAACTCGGACCGGGTATTTGGGAGGGTGAGGTTAATTCTTGGAAAAAAAAAAGAGGTCGAGTTTTTGCCCCTGTCGACCCAATTGCCCATCATGCCTTCGATTCATCCCATCCATAGATCGACGAACGAATGAAGGAGATGACTAGCGATCGGTGCGTGCGCACCACGTCGCTTTCCTTCCCAACCCAGAAAAGATGGTCGCCTGAGACCCTGGTGGCCCAAACCGATGGGAACTGGCAACAGGCCACGCGTGGTGTGACCGAGAGCTCTGAACAGCTACCACACCCCCGGGCATGGGCTGTCCTTGCACTCTATCTGCGGTCCCGTCTGCTCCAACGCTCAACACGCGGGCCTTTGCTCGTTGTGCACAGCAGATGCAGTGGGCTCAGTGGGCTCGGCTGAATCTCACCAGGGGGGCAACCCCCCACGATGGATGTCGCCACGGATCTCCAGGAAGCTCGAGACATTGCGCGGGAGGCCGTGTCCGCAGGTATATTGGCCACTCACACGGCGGCATGCCTAAAAGCTCTTGGTCTGCACGCGCAAGACGCCCCGAGCCATCTCAGAATTAGCCAGTTTGCATGCTGCTGTGACGGCCGCCTGCCCACCCCCCAATGGCTCGTGCACACTTTGATCAGGCTTCCGGGACGAGTTTCCACCCGCTCACAGCGCATCCTTGCACTCCCCCCATGTCATCTCTGGCCAACGAGGAACCCCTGATGCTCAGCCTTTGCGCGTGGGTTTTCTGGGGTGGTTGTCTGTCGTAGTAGTCGCTGCCGGCCGCTGGGGGCAGGGCATTTCTTGCGCTCCACCCCGCTGTGGCGCCAGTTTTGACAGGTGGTCCGGCGTGCTGAAGTCATTAGGTACCAGAGGACTCATCTTGGTCGCCTCGAGTGTTTCGCTGGTCTCAAGCCTGTTTGCCCACCACTCGCCGCGCCGCACCGTTTGGGCTCCACTGGTTGCGTATAAGGCCCAGGTCCCGTATAAGCCCCTCCGGATTCCTCCCCGCCAACATCCCACTGCCCAATTCACTGCAAAAGCATCCACCTGCCCGCTGGTCAATGACCTCTTCCGCCTCGATATATTTCAAACCCTCGCCCCCTCGATCATCCTTGCTCCCCCCTCGTGGATTCATTACGACTTTAATCTGATCCGATCTGGCCTAGTCATTGTATATTTTACATCAGACATTTGGCTGACTCTTTGACCACTTTACTCCTGCAAACTTTACTCACCACCCAACAAAGTCAAACTTATAACATATATATCCCAAGGACCTGCCCCATCGCCCACCGCCCACCGCCCAGAAAGGCGCCAGCAGGAACAACAACCAGCCCTCACTCAATTCATACAATCACAAAAAGGCAAGACACAATGTCTACTCCATCGCCAAGGAGGAATCGGCAGGTCGTCGTTGCAACCTCTCCCGTCCCCTCCGAATCTGATTCTCTCCGCGACTCCTACTTCTCTGAGGCTTCAACCGCCCCTACATCCTTTCACTCAACCTCCACCTCTACCTCCCAGAACAAGGCTGCCAGCAAGACGTCCCCGATACCGGTGACAAGGCCCACCACAGTTGCCGAAACATTGTTCAGCGCCTCATCCTCTTCGGTAGCCACCTACGACTCTGTTCTTTCTGAAATGGAGCCCTTGAGAAGAAGTTGCGATCTCGCAGTTTGCGGTGGCGAAGAAGAAGAAGAAGTGGAAGATGACGAGGAGCAGGATTCAGACAGCGGAGATGACGATGATGAGGATGAAGAATCAGAAGACGACGAGGAGCAAGACTACGTCCTCTCCGACCCGGCCTCTCTCCACATCCCTCCCGTCCTGCCCCCTTACCGAGGGGCCTCTAATGATCCTCCAGCTAGACCATCGACCCCTCAGGACTTTGCACGCCTCTTCCCTTCGCTCGACCGGCTCGCTGTTCGCCATGATGACTTGACCTCTGACGGCAACATGAACCTCCGCGTCGACACGCTCGTGCCTGCTGCTCCTGGACGCCGACCCGTTGCTATTCAGCTTTTCCACCTGCGCATGCACGATCTCGCCCGCCGAGAGTTCTCCTTCCGCCGATACTGCAGAGATTCTGGCCGAGAGGTTTGCAGCTCGAAGCGCGCCTACGCTCCGGCTCCCGCCGGCGCCGTCGCGGCCGCCCGACCAGTTCTGCGCCGATCAATGAGCTCCGCCATCCGAACAGTCACCACCCCATTCCACCGCTCCTCGTCCTCCTTTAAGCACCACACCGGCTCTTTGTCCTCAGACGGAGCCTCTGTTTGGTCCAATTCCCAATCGGTATTGTCCGACCACAGCGGGCAGCAAACGCCCAAGGCCAAGCAACGCATGGTGCCAACCAACCGAATCAAGCTCGAGTTTAGCAACTATGCGCGCGTTGACATTGCCCGCCGCGGGGGGCGAACAAACAAGCGCTACGAATTCGAGTGGTGGGGACACAAGTATTCCTGGAAACGGGTCATTGACAAGAACCTGAACGTTGTGTCCTACCACTTGGTCCGCGATGGCCACGGAGCCCCGGTCGCCCATATCGTCCCCGAAATGCGAAGTCCCAACCAGGTTCTCGATGGCGAGATGGCTGGTGCGTGGGTCCCTCCCTGTTATATGTGGATCAGCGACAACACCGTTGTTGACGCCGTTACCGATGTAGCCGAGTAAGTTTTCAGCCCCATCCAGCATTGTGGTTGCACGTTTCTAACTGGCTGCTGCTAGTGTCATTGTCGCTACTGGACTTATTGCATTGGTCGACGACAGCATCAAGGAGCGATGGCAGGCTAAGAAGCCTTCGCACCGTGCCATCCGTGACCGTCTCGGCGATTTCAACGAGACCACACCGCGCAGTATTGTTCAGAACCTCTTCCATCGGCGACACTCTGAAGAAAATGCGAGGGGCAGCGGCCCCCTGCGATTTGGTCGTCGACAAGTCGCTGCCTATTAAACTATTTTGCCACGCCTTTCTTCCCCACAGCGTGATCCTCGTTTACCATGAGAGGATGCTTCATTAAAAAAAGGCTGTTTCGGCGACCTTGCGTGGGAAAATAGCGGAGACCCAGTTGTCGAACGCATATTTCTCATTACCTTCGAGGGGGAAATTTCCCTCCGAGGACAATACGTTAAGGCCAGAGTACAACCAACCTCTTGCTATCAACTTCAGAAAGTACAGCCCCGACTCGTTATTGCTGCCTTGGGAGCACGATGCAAATCTGTCATTTTTGGAACCTTCTTTCAACTCATACTGTCTTAACAAGCCTCTTATGTTTTTTTTTCTTGGTTCAACTCACACCAAGAATATGTGTACTTTAAAAAATATTGATATTGTCTATTTGGCTACGGCATGCCAAACTCTTCTGGAAACAAGAGTTGTTCATGGCACTCATTCTTTGATTGGAAATTAGCGGGTTATGAGGGCACTTTGGCCAGCATGGCAGGCGAGGCGTTTGGTGTTTGGAATCGAAAACCTGATGTGTCTTGATATTGATGCACACTTGTTTCGGGGATTCGTTTTTTTCTTATCTTGTTTCTATGTTTTGTTTTAACTGTTTGATTAACCTCTCTACTGGGGAAGCTGGAAACGGGGACGCATCGATTTGACCAACGGATTCGCCGATATGATTGGTATGGGATTGGGCTGACACGACTGATGAAGACGCCTCATGATCTGATACGACTGCGAATTTGATACAGAATATTGCTTCTTTACAGTTTGAGAACCTCAAAAAAAACAATGGTATATATTTACCCGGGGCCCATGTCCTGGTCGGACGAGTTCCATGTACCCCAGAAGTCAGAATCGACCCATCCGTGACGCCACATGACATAAACCCGCGAAAAACAAGCATCGAGTGTTGGCCAACCGTGCAGGCCTTGTGCTTCCGCATCTTCTTCGTCTGTATGCCCCTCACCCGAGCTGCATACAAGCCGAGGGGACGCCGTGCAATGCAGCAGCAGCAACATCTCACATTACAGCGCGATGTCGTGGTCCTCACTGCCTCTCCCGAACCAGCTGCCGAAGTCGAGCTTCATGAGCAGGCGATTGATTCCGCCGACCCGAGCCGGGACATAGCCTCCACGCTCGGCAACGGCATCGTCGTCGTCGTCGGCAGAAGCACCGGCACCACTGCCGTCTCCGCCGCCCTCCCACTCGGCGGCGAATGAGTTGTCCGCTTCGAGGGCGCGCAGGGCAGCCACGACATCCTCGATGCCCGAGCGGACGCGGTGCTCGACGGTGCGGAGGAGGTTCTTTACGTCGCGCTCCTCGGCCTCGAGGTCGACAAAGGCATCGACGACGCCAGCGTCGGCCTCGAGATCGAGGGAGGTGTAGATGGCGTGCAGACGGTGCAGGTGGGCGACGAGGTGGTCAATGTGGATGAGCAGCGAGTAAAGGGGCTGCGTGAAGCTGGGCTGCGTGAGGAGGAGACGGTGGATGAGGGTGCGGAGGTAGAGCCGGTGGGCAGTGGAAAGCGTCTGCGGGTCATGGGGTGGCGTCGTGTCGCTGTTGGTCGGAGCCTTCTCGGGGGCCGCAGACTTGTTGTCTTCGCGTAGCCAGAGGTCATCTTCATCATCATCATCCCCATCCTCATCTTCGCCTCCACCACCGTCCCTGGTGGCAGGTCGAGGCGCTGGCGTGGTCGCACCTGAGCGGCTGTCATGACCTCCCTGATGCGCCGTCAGCCATGTGTGGAAGCCTTCCCAGAGCCCTCCCACGATTTCCGTTTGAAGATAGGCTTCCGTCTCAGCGAGGAAGAAGATTGTAGCGCTGGCAGTAGTCCACGAGCTGCGCATCATCATGGATCGGGCCGTCCAGCGCTCCCTAAGGAGGACGATTTGCTCGCGGTCGCCCCGCGGCGCTGGGTGATGACGCCTCAGAGATGTGATTTTCCATAAATCCGTCAGCCGGATGTGCGCTCTGCGCATGGAAAGAAGGTAAGCGTTGATGCACGAGTATAGCTGGAGGTCCGAGGGTGAGAGGACCATGTCCAAAGGGGGAGGGATTTGGATGGATAGGAGCGAGGGGACGGAGAACAGGAGGTTTCGGAAGGGAGACGTTGCGAGGAGATCTGCGGCGTCCTGACTGAGGCCAGAGCCAGAGCCGATAGGAGTCGGTGTTTGTGTTTTTGCCAGGCTTAAGCGAAGGAGATCTCGGGCGAGTTCAAGTTGTTCGTCTTCCTCAGCGTGCTGGCCTTGCATAGATGCCAGAACCGCCCACGTCCTTCCAAGAACGGCCACCACCTCTCCCTCCTTGACCGTGATATTTTTGAGGCCGTCACCTTTTTCGTAAGCCAAGTTGTCCGCTCTTCTCCAGCGGCTGCGTATCTTCTCATCTGCCTCGTGGGTTAACGCCATGGCAAACTCACCACGGCCCAAGAGAAAAAAGTCTCGTAGCAGTTGTAGCATTTCCACTACTCTGGCCAGCGGTAAGAGTTTCTGCAGAGTGTTCTCTGAGAGGGATATGCGGATGGCCGTTATCGCTCTTGAGAACTCGGCCGTATTGAGCGGAAAGGTGAGACTTGCCAGCTCCTGTAGCTTCGACGACAAATGATCCATGCCGCGAAGGCCGGAGTCCACGCTGCTCCTGACTCTGATGTGATTGAGGGATTTGCCGATAAAGAGCATGGATGAAGCCGTAGATGGAGTGACGAAGGATGGCAGTAAGTTGGAGTGAGATACGTATTCCTGCTTAACAGTCAGCACCCGCAAGAACCAAAGGCGGTGGGATTTCCATTGACCTCATCAGAACCCTCTGCATTCTGGACGAAATAGTCCTCGCCGCCAAAGCTGGGTAATCTTCCGTATAAAATCCACGCCGAGACTTGCTTCAGCCATGCAGTCTCGGCGACCGTGACCAGGCTCATTGCCGTTTCCACAACATCCTCATAACCACTCTGCAGCTCAGTTCTTAAGCGGTCCATGAGCTGTGCACCGTGGCACGCCTCGCCCCTTTTATTCTTAGATAGCATGAATTGGACCATCTGCCATAACCATTCCATCCTCCTCGTCCACTCCTTGAACTCGCCCACGACGGCCGTGAGCGGGACAATGTTGTAGGCCCCAACCAGGTCCGGGTCATCACGCAGGATGCTCTCCTCGACCTCGAGAACCTTGCGCTGGAAGGCGGCCAGGTGGATTGAGTCAATGGCCGTGGCGACCGCGCGGCAGATGGTCGACGGGTGTGAGTTGGTAATTTGAGCGGTGTAGCTGATGAGCTTGACGTGGATGGCACTGAGGTGGGCGGCCGACGCTAGGAGCTGGCGCTCGGGGAGAGAGACTGCGGAGAGGGCATGAGGCTCCAGGCCGTCGGTTCGCAGGAGGGGGGATGGGTGACCCGAGAGGGACAAGAGGATTTCGTGGAGCATAGTTCGTGAGGCCTTTGGGGGGAGAGATTGAGAGTGAGTTAACAACCACCTTTGAGGGATGAGGGGAGAGAATAAACACACCTTTCCGCGCACCGTTTATTCGCCTTCCTGGCCTTTATGAGATCGCGAACGTCCCGGAGGGTAAGGATAATGACACCGACGAGCTCGAATCGGCACATGAACCAAACCAGCTGGAACTTGTGGCTTCGAGCCTGGAGGTGCGGGTTTGGCGGGGCAGCAACGCTGCGATTAGGCGCAAAGGGTAGTAGTGGTTATTAAAACAAACGGACTGGGTCGCTTCAACAAGAAGAAAAGGATGACATGAAATTCGGAGATGACCGGGTGGTCGTTGTTGTCACGCTATCTGTGGCTCTGCTCGGGCCCTGCTTGAGAATTGACTTCAGCAACGTTTGGGGCGCGTCGCGATGGATCATGGCTGATGTACGTTGTGCCCCGCGATCACACGTGACGTCAGTTCTCAAACAAAGGTGGGAACGAGTTGGATGAACAATACTGAAATAGGATTCATTGTCGACTAAGATAATGCTCGATTGAATTAATTGCTGCGTTTATTCTCTTTCAGTTAATACTGCCCTGGACCCAGTCGCTACCGAGAATATTCAACCAGTTGGTCACATAACTAATACCATGATTGCTCATCACATGTTGGCAGCACTACATGACTTCTCAACCCAAAACAGAAAACAATGCCTCGACTGTCATTTTCATAATACATTAGTAATGGGGGCCCTTTTCTGGCTTCTTGCCGTTAGGGTCGTAGCCACTGTAGGTGCTGTTTGCATCATTGCCGTTTTTTTTTGTCGTCGGCAAAGAGAGCGGCGTTGCTGCTGTTGTCGTTGCCTCCGACGATGATCTCGCCACCGCCTTTCACTTTGCCAACCACCATTCCCTTGGCAACGCTCTTGAGGATGGCGCGACGTGACACACCCGTCACATCAATGTAAACAAGGCCAACATTTTTGAAACCGCCTCCTAGATTTTTGCTGATTTGGCCTGCCTCAGCACCCCAGCGGTGTTCCACTACGGTAGTCACACTGGTGGAAGTGCCGGTGAGCAGGTTGCGGCCTGCTTGTTCAATACCATCGACAACGGTGTTGAATGCCATTAGACTCTTGTTTAGAACACCTGGCTTGTAGGTTTCAATGGGATTTCCGTCTTTATCGAAACCTCGAGCACGACCATCCTTCCGTTTGGAAATGTTGGCACCAAAGTTCTGCGCGACGTTTCCAATGGCACCGACTGTCGTGGCCGAGAGAGTGGCGGCTCTGGTAGAAAACTGGTTGATGCGGCGGACATGGTCGTGGGTTGCCGGATTGAAAGTAACAGGTTTAGTAACTGGTTTCGTACTCTGAGTAAAATTGTGAGCCTGGCTCTGCAGCGTTCTTGAAACAATGTCGGACGTAGTGACTATGAGTCGGGATGCTTTCGAAGCGTTTGACACCAGTGAGGATTTTTTGTAGGCTGGATGATAGTCCATCTCGACGTAACTCTGGGAAACTGCTTGAACGGCAATATTCTGACTACCATCCTGCGGAAGAGTAATCTCAACAGGATCTTGAACAGAGTCAGCCTAGCTCAATCAAACCGCGGCGTAAGTGGCATACCTTTAGAGCCAGGGCGAACATTCTTGTCCTCGACCACCTGGTAGGTGTCGGTGAGCTCGCCAAGGACACTTCCGTCTTCTTCATCTACCAAAACGATTCTACCGCCCGCGTGAGAGCTGTGGCTGCCTTGGACGTAGCCCTCGCCGGGGCTGTACTCAGCTGGGTTGTAAGCGGGTAGAGCCTCCTCGGCGGCTTCGCGGTGTTTTTCCATGGCGGCTTTGGAGGCTTTGGAGGATTTGGAGGAATGAGCAGGCTTTGGAGGGGCAGCACGTTCGAGGAAAGCGGTGCATTGGGCGAGGATGGTCTCGAAGGTGTCGACGTCCTCCTGGATACCCTTTCTGGAGCCGGGGCTGGGGAATTCGATACGGGTGAAGGCGCCGCTGTCAGGTCCAAGATCCCAGCGGGGGATCAGATAGCTGGTGGGTGGCTGGTGGTATATCTGGGTTGTGGCAGGTAGAGGGAGGTCGAGCTCGGGGGGTAGGTGGAGGTGGAGGTAGAAATCCTCCTCATTGTGTCCAACGCTGTCAGTAAAACCCGACGAGGTTGGGACCATGAGCAGCGACAGGGTCTGGGGACCCGACGGGGTCAGAGACTCCTCATTGCCATGTGCGATGTGGTAGGCATTGATGCCTTCCACAGCATAAAGGAGCTTTGGATCCTGCGGAGGGGTCATGTCAATGCGAGAGCGGGGCGACGGGGAGGAAGCTTGGGGTACAGGCTATTTCTCTGGCGGGGTGCGGGGAGAGGACTGTAACGCTTACATTGTGACCGGAAGCCATTGCGAAGGGTTTGTTTCGGCAATGCGATTTCCCAACCGTGAGTGTGTGAAGGGGAGAAAATTCGGTGCGATTAGGGAAAGGAATGCAAGAATCGCCACCCAACAAGGACTCGCGTGAGGTGTTGGATTGGGTGGTGGAGGGGCAGGCGGCTGGCAGTTATATGCAGATGCAGGAGGCCACAGGAGCCCAAGAACGGGAAACAAGCGCGATGAGCGATGCAGAGACGCTGGAACAGGCGCCTTTATGGATATTGCGTTGGCGGCGCGCGGTCAGTTTGGGGCTGAATAAGCGATATTGAGCCAAAGGATGGCAAGAAGAGTGATGTGATGCGATGCAACACCACCAGATGGCAGGGACGAGCTATGAGCTAAAAATGCTTAAGCGACGCTTATTTGTGCGAGCGATGGAGTGAGCCGTCCTTGGGCGCTTATGCATGTGCAAAGATGTGAGGCCTCTTGTGAGGGCCGACGTCATTGGTTGGCGTGGCCGTGCAAGAGGCCGCCACTACAGGTTTTGGTTGGCTGTCTGGTGCGTGTCACATTTCACCAGGCCCTTGGTCCTGGGCCTCGAACGCCGCCATGACGGAGTTTGGTGTCGGAATAGCGTCGGAGGCCAGTTTCGGGGGATGCGATGGGCGATGCAATGGGCGCTGCCAAGTTGCCAAGATAGAGTCACACAGCTAGCTTTTTTTCTCTTTCATTTAAGATGGGACATGGCGCAGCACGCTTTACCTGCAACTTTATCTCGCCCAAGGCCTCCCAGAGAAACATCCAGCAACAAGGGCGTGGCTCTCATGATACAAAACCAGCGAGAGAGCGTGGGTGAGTGCGGGCGTGAGTTGCGTGTGCGCCGTGGTGGTGGTGGGGGGAGGGGGGTCGATGGCACTTGACTCCATCAAGCGTGTCTGTCAGTCCGTTTATTGACTGCAATGTAACCCAAAAAAAAATCGACCTCCCACCTCCTTCAAAGGTGACAATGTGTACTCTTCCATCTACACCAAATGAGAGTACGTACCTGCTCAGGAATGCGGATATATCTGCTCCCGACACCTGATGCCGACAGTGGTTTTTTTCCCCTCCCATCTCGTTATGTCTCAATTAGAACGCCGGTTTGAGTTCATGATTGGTCAGATTAACCGTGTAAGGTGAACCTAATTTTAATCGAGCAGTTTTTGGGCGAAAAGTCGGGTCTCGTAAAATTCTACACAGAGGCATGACGCTGTATATTTTCCCAACCTGGCCAAGAGTTCTGCGGGACCGCGTGACTTATTATTGGGGCTGTTCGAAAGTCTTGGTTCCAGTGTATCGTTACTTCCGAGTCGAATCATGGTGTGGTGACATTAAAAAATAAATAAAAAAAAGCTCCGGGGCGCCAAAGGCGGCCCGCTCGCAGCCAACAGCCAAGATAGGCACCGAGCTTCTAGCCCAATCCCCCATCCAGGAGCCGTTGCATTTAATGGGGAACGGGACCTGGCCTTACCTCATCGAGGCCTGGTGGCAGGCAGGGAAAAGGTAAAAACCCATGTGCTTATTGACGAAAACAAGCAGGGAATTATCAGGGGCAAAGTTACACAGGCACCAAACTATGCTGTCACCATCGTTCTCGCATACCATAATAGTAGGTAACATCCCGCCGCCCGAATTACCCCTCAGGGCCGACGCGGCTACTTCGGGGCGGGAAGGGGGCTGCTCCTTTCCCCTTCCAGCGATGGCTCTCTTGGTCCAGCCTTGTGCAGTGTTCCATGTCAGGGACGTGTGAAATGCACGCACGCACGCCGTTCAACTCTCTGACTTGCCATATTGCCAGCTGATGGCCCTGCTAGGCTGTTGTCAACTCCCAGGTCACTGTAGAAGATGAGGTGAAATACGGGAACTTGTTTCCTCACCGCAAATGCCAGCATCAGCCCAGTACTGCCACCGCAAGACCCGCATACGTCCTCTCGGGTCCGCATCGAAGTCTCAGCGGGAGCCGCGACTAATTACCAACTCCCTCGCCTGCGCCTGGGGTTTCCCTGGAACAAAACAAGCGCGCAAGACGAAGCAAGGAGCTGCCGTTTTCCCTCACCATGACCCAGGTTACACGGGCACATTTCTTCCGCCCCGGTTAGACACCATTTTGGCCCCCAACGAAGAGGAGATGGCTTCTTTGTACCACACTGGTTGCACATCGCGAATGTTTGATTGCTGGGCACATGGGGCCCCTGCAGCTCCTGGGTCTCCCTTACCATGGTACCATTGACAGATGAACAGGTTCCACATGGAGCCCCCATACGACTGATCTCGGCTCTCTGCCACAATGACAGATGAAGCGGATACAACCACCCGATGCCTGTTTGGATTCAAGGCTGCGCTGCGCCGTCCCGCGCCGGTAGCGGGCAACTTCACCGTGGGAAGGAGCACAATAACAGGGGGGGTCTGGTGTCTCGTAATCAAAGCGTCAACAGCAGGGAGCCTGTCATCAGGATGCCGTCCTGGGTCGATTTTCAGTCAATGGGGTTGCAGGTCCGACGAGTTCCAAGGACTCTGGTTTCGCCATTGCTACGCTGTCTGTGCTCAACACTAACCTCAATGTCCTGATCTGGGCACCTCCGGCCGGCTCGCTTTCCAGGTTGCCACGATCCTCGAACAACGGGGTGACGGCCTTGGTGCCCATCAATCTTCGTGCGCACTCCAGTTCCCTGGGAGGCGCTGCAAGAAATCCCAGGTAAGATGCGGCTGTGCGTCGGACAAGTTGAGCTTCTCCGTTGAAGGCGGTTGCCAATGACTCGAGCAGCCCCATTCAATATCCGAAAGCACCGAATAACGCAACGGCCCGGTGGAGAACGGTTTACCGAAAGCCGTGAGCGAAGTATAAGACGGAGAGGGTAGTTCCGGGCTAAACTTTCGGGGAAAGTTGCCGCCTTGGAGGTTGAGCATTGGCAAAGGCTTATTGTCAATATTTGTTTGTTCTCGTTCCTTTTTTTTTTCAAGTCTCATGCAGCCACTAATTGTTCACACGCACGAAAGCCCGCGGAGGGGGGAAGGTCTGGAAAAGCAAACCAAATATGGAAAAATGAAAAATGAGAAAGAAAAAAATGGGAATTTTGAAAAAATGGAGGCCTTTCTCCGCGAGCCGGCATTTGTTTTTCTCATTCCAATGCCCGGTTCCCCGTTGAAGCTGGCCCCACCAGGGAAATTTGGGGCCAAGTCAACCAGTCAGCTAAATATGGATAGGACGTTTCCTCTTGTCAACCTTGTTCATGGTTTGTGCTAGCAAACTTGGCTCCATCATTACGTAGGTTGAGCGCGGAGCGACCTCGCCTAACCCACCGGGCTGACTTTTAGTCACGTTGGTGCCCACCTGGACGGTGCGGAGTTTGGCAGAGGCGTCAAGACAAAGGTGAGGACTTGCGTTGGGGAACTTGGTGGACGTGAAATTACCACCCAAGGTTCCGGGTTCACCCCGCCGCCCTTCTATGCAAAAATGAACCGATTGAGAAACAAGACCCATGTTTCGGGAGTGGTGATCGGCGACTCGTTGGCCGTCGAGACCGCCTGTCTTACCCCCATAGCAGCTAAGCCTGACAGGCGTTGGTGGTTAGACGAGCATCACCAAACATGCAAACATGGGTGAAAGGAGAGGAAGCCGTGTCCCCTCGGTGATTCGAGACAAATCGAGGATGGTTCTTGCTTCTGATTGATTGATTTACGGCGTGCCAGGCATGCTGCCGGAGAATCAACTCAAGGGCGGCTTGGCCTTTGCGGGGAGTGTCGTCGTGTATTGAGCCGGAACCGTCATGTTTGCACTATCTCTCCTCGTCCGTGTCTCGACGACGTGCTTGGTGTGAAGGAGGCGGCGCAGAGACCACCAGACCGGCTTCAGATTCAGCTTTCGCCGGTATGAGAGCCTTGCTCCCTGTGCCTGTGGGGTAGGTGATCGGAGGGGAAAGGCATGGCTATGGATCACTGCGTTTAGCGGCTCTCGATTCCCAGCACACCGGCCCGTCTGGTACGCAGTTTGCTCGCTAAGGTTTAGCACCATGTAGGGGTTCAGTATCCGTACGTGTCTGGGTATCGTATCTGGTCCTTGGGGTACGGGGCTAGGAACCAGTAGTTCCCTGGGAGTAGAAGCCGATAAGTCGGGCCCTATAACAGGTCGGTCGGGTCGGCATCTCGCCCCAATTTCTGGGCTCAATGATGGACTTCCCTGCCCTACCCCAGTAATCGCAGATTCCGACTTGGCGCCTCTGTTGGCGTATATACTTGGCTCTGGCGACCTACCTAGTCCTGTGGCACAGCGTCTTCTCATCCTTCGGTCGTCGGCCAGGCTTACGAAGACAGGCCTACTTACCCAGAGCCATCTCATCACACTGATAGTGCACATTGGTCCGCCTGCGCCGCCACTCGTCTCGGTTACATCACGCGCTGCGAGTTGTCACGTTGCCACGTGGGTCTATTAGGGTTTTCTATATTCCTTCTACTTCTATTCCTTGGGATTTGCAAGATTGCATGATCTTGTGCTGCGCGGTTAGTAGCTGTTCGTGTGCCATCTCAACTTTGCCTACCCTCCCCCAAGTCGCTCAATCCATCTGTCGCCTTCGCCTTTCCGAAACAGAAAAAAAAAATCACGAATTCGCCGCTGCTCGAAATTATCATTACTTTATCATAACGTCATCGGTATTCGCCTGTTAAAATACCAGCCGAGGACTTTCCTTACCCCACGCCACCTGGCCGCCTCTCGAACCTCCCGCATCACCACCACTTTTCCTTGTCCGCACTACGAGGGCCCTTTCTCACGGCCCATCTCGGCACGATTGCTTCCCAACTCCGCATTCAGTCTATACTCTCGCCTGTCGACCCCGAAGTCGATGAGCCGTCTTCCAACCTCTCACCACCAAAGCGCAAGTTTGAAGAGATTGTGACGGCGCCGGAGGCTGCCCCGGCGGCCCTTCGACTGACCAAGCCCTTGGACAACCAGCCCTTCAGGCCCGACGGCCCTTTCTCCGGCCCTGAGCCGCCCAAAGGAAATGTTGAAGACCAGAAAAGTCCGGTGCCGCTTGGATACGGAGAGGCTAAGATGCCATTGAAGATGCGACCACCAATGCGATCCAGCATCGCTTGTATGAGATGCCGAAGGTCCAAGATCAAGTGCGACAACGACGGAGGCAACAGCCCCTGCGACCCGTGTATAAAGGGCGGTCACCAATGCCAGTACCCCGAGGCCGCTCCTCCGCCGCCCAAGAGGAGCGATCCTCAGGTAGGGACCAGGCAGGAGAAGGAGGCAGGCCATGAAAGGAAGCGGGCAAGGAAAGCCGAGGAAGCGCCCGGCCTTGACCAGGAGAGATCTGCCGCCTATGCCGAAGAGGTTCTCTCATATCCGTTCTTGACTGCAGAGCTCTGGGACCAGCTCCTCAACATTTACAGATTACACTTCGCGACCGAGTTGTCCTTTCTCCATCTCCCTACACTCAAGGAGAAGATCAACCGCCGACAGGGATATGGCTCCGAGTCATTGCCTGAGCTGAACCTAGTTCTGCTTGGAGTATTGACTTTGACAGCTCGCTTTCACCCCGATCTTGTCAAATACGTTATGCACCTATCGAGCGCTCAAAGCAGCAACGCTCGCCTAAAGGGATCGCAGTCCAAGGCCGACCCATCGGCAGCATCTGATTATTTTGCCGGTGTGCTCTCGACCGCCATCGGCCCACTGAAGACTTCGATGGCAATGGTTACAGTGGAAAGGGTGCAAGCTTTTCTGATGCTTGCCTTGTTCGAATGGAGTCAACAGGGCCCGTCGAGCGGGCCCGGCGCATGGATGTATCTCGGAATCGCTATCCGCATGACCCAAGCTCTCAAATTAGGCCTGGACGATCAATTAACGCGGAGGTTGGGGAAGTCAAGTCGCGGTGCCGACCCGGGCCGGAGGATGCGCAAGAGCTCGTCCGAAGTAGGCATTGTCAGAGAGATTCGGAGACGCACCATGTGGAGCTGCCTGGTGCTCGATCGGATCATGGCATGCGGCAACGACCGCGTTTCGACGATCCCAATTGATACGGTCCGGGTTCAGCTGCCGTGCACAGAAATGGCTTTCGATCTCGCCCTGGATGTCAATACTGGATTCCTGAACCCCGAGGACGAGGCCGCGAATCCTCAGGTCAACGACGACAGCGTGCTCAGTCGATTTGTCCAACTCGTGGAAATCTGGGCCAGGATTGCAAAATATTCATCAACAGGTGGTCGTCTGCGGGATAGATCCTACCCATGGGATCAGCGTTCTGCTTTCAGGATGCTGCGGGAGGAGCTGGATCATTACATCAACAACCTCCCTGATACCTTTACGCTGTCGCGGCAAAATTACTATCGCCACGACAACCACCAAGCCACCAACATGTATGTATCACTGCACATGCTTATTTCGGCTTGCCAGATAGTCCTCTGCCGGGAATACCTGCCCTTTCTGCCGCTGCGGTGCAGGGGCCTCACTGGGCCTATTGGCCCTTCAGCGATTCCGTTGGGCCAAACACCTGATGGGTTTTGGGAACATCTTGGCGAGACATTTTTCATGGCCGCTCGCGACATCATTGACGTGGTCGAGATTTGCAGGGATAAGCTGCCACAGTCTTCACTAACTCTGTTTTCAGTTTGGTTGGCTGGCTTTGCGGGAATCTATGCCGCGCATTTTCCCTACATGGACACAAAGCACATCATGGTTAATCAAGAAGACATCGATCGACGGGCAGCGGGCGACTTGAGCACATTGCGCAGCGCAACTGCGGGGGCAGCATACCAGGTGCTTCACAAAATGGCTGGCTGTTTGCAGGGGGGCCAAACGTACATAAAATATCTCGAAGACATAGACAGGTACTATACGGACTCTGAAGCGGAATTCCAACATCGAACCGAACAGGGCGGATCCATATCCGAAGCACCAGGCGGCGGCCGGCTCAGCATCCGGCTCGGAGATGGGGGTGGCGTTGAAGAGTGGAGGCCTCATGCAAGCAGGACATCGGACCTTGCCATGCTAGTCGACGAAGAACCGCGGGCTAGCCCATTTGAAGGATCAGAGAGATCAATGGGCACGACGACGGATCTTGGCTCGCCAATGGGAGTGTCGGAGGGTTACTCAACAGGAGAGCACGCGCGTACCCCCAGATCGACGCCAACCATGTCGTACACGGCGGTTAATAGCACGTACTTGATGCGGTCTGGTTCATCAGAGTCGCTGACGCTCAGCGCCGAGCATCGAAGAGAAGGTGGATCAGGCGGTGATCACAGAAACAATGCCAGAGCTGCGTCAGTGCAGCTTGGCAGCATGCTGACGCTTCCAGGTGTCGAGGCAGAAGCCTTGGCCACTGGCATACCGGAGTTTTCGCTGGAACAGCTGGGTGTCATTGAAGCCCAGCGCATCGCACGAATATTGAATGACCTAGAAGAATTCTCTGGTGCCGGGTCTCTTGGTGCAGGACCGCCCTTAAGTGAATACGATGGGTAGGGGCTGGTTTGCAGTTTATAGAACAGTTCCTTTTTTTCTTTCTTTCTTTTTCTTTCTTTTTTTTTATGTAGATGGACGAACAACTTGGGAGGTGTTGTGTTTGACGAGCTACGAAGAGTGCATGCTCTTGATGAGTGGGCGGGCAAACATAGATTTTTTCTTCTTTGGTCATGGCTGATGGATGGTTGGGAGTTGAGAAATGGCGTACGACATGAACTAGGCGGCTTTTGTGTTACCAATTCTTTTAGGAATTACGGCTACTACCATTTCGCAGTTTTTTTTTTTTTTTTTTTTTTTTTCCTCCTCTCCGTCACGGACAGTTGTACTTGCTGAAACGATGATGCACTCATTGAACAATAATACAGACAATTGATGAAGGCGGATGAAAAAATGATAAGCGGTATGTTGGGTGAGCATGTATTGGAGTTAGGTAATGGGGGCTGAGATTGCCATGTGAGACAAGATTATCTAGATAGCGGCGGATTGGCAGAAACGAGCCTCTCTGCACGCCAAGAATTTGAAACCTCTACGCAAGGAAAGCGGTCGGACTCGGTTATGACACGACGGACCCAATTTTTTGGTTCTTTCTTCTCGCATGTTGCAAGAAATGCCAAATCCAGGACCTTCCCCGAACGTTTCCTCTTTTCACTTTTCTCGTTTCATCCTTCATCCAGCACGGCGGAGTTGCCCGGGCGCAGTCACCTTGTCACCCAGGTACCTAGTGCTCCCTAGCTCTGCGACTTGACAAGGGACGCTGGGGTTTGGGGGTCTGTCCGCCTCCTGGAGGTGACACAGGGCAGAGGACCCCTGGAGCAGCACTCAGTCACGAGTGCGCTTACCCGGATGCGTACTCCCGCGACCAAGGCTGGCGGGCATCACGACGGGCTACGGGATGGCGGAGAGAACTCCATGGTGGTAAATATGGGTTTTGGAATCATGGGCTTTTATCCGTTTACAGGTACCGGCAGCTTCGCGATAGCCTGATGACGCGTTGACGATGGATAAGTTATCCTGGGGGAAGGCGCCACAGCAGATGACAGGCAGATGGGCTTGGCAATTGATCCTCTGGAGGGGGTTACACAACATGTCTTGACGAGGCTAACGACGCCCTGCCGCAAAGGGGTGACGTCGAAATCAAGTCATTGCAAGTCAGAAATGTATGGCGACAGAAGTAGAGCTTGCCTCCCCTCCCCCGTCTCCCCTTCGTGGGCTGCTGACCTCCCCCCCCCCCTCAGCGCAGCTTTGTCAGGGTAGCAGTCTGTCGTTGTATTGCATTGGCGGGTGACCGAGGCTCGATGCGAGCAGATTGGCGTGATGATGAACCAGGAAAATCCCCGAGAAACCAGGAAGCACTGACTGTATCGCAAGTTTGAACAACGCTAAAAACACCACCACCACACCATAAGCCCGGTGGGATGGCAGCTGAGGCGCAACCTTTTAAGCCGCCTGTCCCGTATAAGCCTCGCTGCACTGGAGCTTGAGCGTCCCCGGATGTCATGTCAGATCGGTACCATCGGACCTGTCAGATCGCCGCCGGAGCGTTGCACGCAGTTGGAATCATTTATTTATTTTATTTTCATTTGTTTTTCTACTTTGCCGTGACAGGAAAGACAAGATGAAGGCACAAGAGAGGTACAGCAGGACGAGGCCGTGGCGGGCCCCAGCATTCAAACCAACACTGCGTGTCAATCCCTTGGGCCTGGCGGGACGGGTGGCAGACAAAAGTACACCCCATGTACTTGAAAGTGACAATAGCGCATTCCTCGGGTTGCCTGTACCGAGACCCGGCTGCTTGGCTGCGTTTCCTGCGGCCGAGCGTGGGGAATGGAACAGAATTCTGGGTCCAGTGTCCGAATACGTGGTTGCAGGGCCGTACACGGACAACGACGACATGAGCAGCAAACAAGGAAGGCACAAGGCCATGACGAGCCGTGCCGGTGCTGGGTCAGAGCAAGATGATGCCGGAAGGTAAAGACGATGAAGAGAAGGCAAAGCTAGCTAGTCTGTTGATGCACCTGGCATTGCCTTAGTAGTGCCATGGTTGCCCTTCGTCCACCATTGACAGCGAGGCTCAAGCTGCCGAGGTCCCGATACAGACAGAAACAAAGCCACCGCATCTCCGCTCTTTTTCTTTCTTTCTTTTTTTTTTTTTTTTTTTTGCAACGACACTCCCCAAGTGTCTAGTCATGCCGCCCCAGCAGAGTGCAGCAAGGATGCAGCAAGAGTGCAGTAAGAGTGCAGTAAGAGTGCAGTAAGAGCACATCACAGCGCAGCACAGCACAGCACCCAGCGCGGCCCAGGGGCACATTTTGATTCACCCTACCACCCCCTGCTTTGTGCTTGTTGCTGGCGTTGGCCTCGTGAGCTCTTACCAGCATCACCTCCACGCCTGTGGGGCGTGGGGCTTGATGCCGATGACGTCCCTGATTTGCCAGCTCCCCCAACTCCTCCCACTCTCTCTCCACAGCTGCTGATGGTCCGAAGTTTTGGGCATGCAGCTCATGACAAACTTATTTCGAAATGGTTCACCATGAGAGGTCCGGCCAGCTTCGAGCTTCCACGTCTGCCGCCTCCGATTTCCAACCGGTTCTCCCTGCAAAATGATGCCGGATCCACGCCGTCGCAAGACCCGGTGGGTGGACCTTTTGTTCCTGCACCAAGGGGGGTGCGACGCTGCGAGGCAACGAGGCCCTTCTTACAATTGCCGTTCAGCATCATGACGATTTCGCCAAACTAAGAATAGTGTAGTGAACCCCCGCGTTGTCTCGCTCTAGCCCAATGCTTGGCTTAATGTGCCATTCATTGACCGACCCCTTAGCCGTCAGGTATTACATGTACTTCCAGATACCGACTCCACTTCTTTCCTGTGAGGAATCATGTTGGCGCTGGAGGGTACCTTCCATGCCCGCGAGAGACGGTGACGGCCATCCGCGCTGGTCCGACTTTTTTTTTCTTCTCTGCTCTGGATGTGGTGTTGCTTCCTTGTTTAAATTGACATCCATTTCCCTTCTTTTCTCTTCCTCTGAATTATAATTCATTTATCTTAATTCCCGTATACGAATTCCCCCCCCAATATCCTCCCCCCTGCGCACTCGCCATGCCGACTGCCACGATAACATCACAAGTTGCATCAGTCCAGACAAAGGCTCTGGGAAAGATCAAGTCCCCTCCTCCCACTCCTCCCAAGTCACCAGAGATTGTCGATATCCGCACTCGCCATGTCGAATTCGACTTGAAGGAGGAGGTGGTTTCTCTGTTCAACCCTGACGAGGGCCCTCGTACGCTCCCCACGCTCCTCTTGTACAACGAGAGGGGCCTGCAATTGTTTGAGGAGGTAACGTCCCTGTCCCGTCTTCCTCGTGCCTCAGCCCCATCGCTGATCTATCCACACAGATTACGTATCTGGATGAGTACTACTTGACCAATTATGAAATCGACATCTTGAAGAAATCGTCTGAGGACATTGCGAGCCGGATCCCGGAGGGTTCAATGGTCATTGAGTTGGGGAGCGGGTTCGTTGATTCCCACACCCCCATAAAACTAAAACGACACCAATTGATCTTCTGACTGACGGGTTTCAAGCAATCTCCGCAAGGTGTGCCTGCTCCTCGACGCCTTCGAGAGGCAGAAGAAGCACATTCAGTACTTTGCGCTGGACCTGTCCCGCAGGGAGCTGGAGCGCACTCTGGCCCAGGTGCCGGATTTTGAGTACGTGTCGTGCCACGGCCTCCTCGGCACCTACGACGATGGAAGGGAGTGGCTGAAGCAGCCTTCAATTGCTGGACGCACCAAGTGCATTCTGCACCTGGGCTCGAGCATTGGTCCGTTTTACCACCTTCCCCATCCATCTCACAGGTCGCTAAACTATGCAAATTTAGGAAATTTTCACCGCGATGAGGCTGCCGAGTTCTTGGAAGGGTTCGCGGACGTTCTGCAGCCCTCTGATACCATGCTCGTGGGCGTCGACTCATGTTGCGACCCAGCAAAAGTCTAGTGAGTGAGCCGGATCCAGCGCAATTGATGCACGAGCTAACCAATGAGCAGCCATGCGTACAATGGTGAGTTTATCAATCAGGAATATCAAACCCAATTTTTTTGAGGCTAACGGCTTGCTTTTTCTGGCCAGATTCCCAGGGTCTCACCCACAGGTAAGCTAATCAACGCAAGGCTGATTAGTTTGAGTCGACGCTCATTGGTTGCCGCAGATTCGTCCTCAACGGCCTCGCACACGCAAACCAGCTATTTGGCGAAACCACATTCGATGTCCAAAACTGGAAAGTAATTGGCGAATACGTCTACGATGACGAGGGTGGCCGTCACCAGGCCTTTGTTGCGCCCATTCGCAGCGCAGAGGTCCTGGGATCGACGGTGCTGCCTCACGAGCGCATCCAGATCGAACAGAGCTTGAAGTATTCGCCGAGCGAGACCCAGAGGTTGTGGTCCACTGCAGGTTTCAGCGAGTTGGAGCGCTGGACCCGGGGAAACGAGTATGGTAAGTGAGACAATGACAGCGTGACACTCTTCTTTGCAACCCCAATTCCAAGTATTGGGGGGGGGGGTTCTTTCTTTTTTTTTTTCTTTAACCAACATGGGGGATCGGGCCTCATCTCAAGCTTACCCCGCGATTCTCGACCACCTGCGCAGGCCGCCCGGATGCGGGTTGCATGTTGGCATTTCCCAATCCAGCCCAATGTGTGATCAATGTGACTTGCGACAGCGTCGATTACGTGGGGGTTGCGTACAGAAGAGAAAGGCAAAACCGGGGCCGTCAGGGACAGATTCAGGCAAAGCTAACTGTTCTTGACTCTGGTAGGACTCCACATGTTGCAGAAATCCAGCCTCCCGTTCGCCCTGATCCCCTCGCTCTATGCAGCCGATCCCCTGCCGACCATGCAGGACTGGGAGGACCTGTGGGAAGCGTGGGATGTGGTGACGATGGGCATGCTCCCGCACGAGGAGCTTATGGAGAAGCCCATCAAGCTGCGGAATGCATGCATCTTCTACTTGGGTCACATCCCGACGTTCCTCGACATCCAGGTAACCAAGACGACTCGCCAGCCCGCCACCGAGCCGTCGTATTATTGGAAAATCTTTGAGCGAGGCATTGACCCGGATGTTGACAACCCCGAGCTGTGCCATACCCACTCGGAAATCCCCGACGAGTGGCCTCCTGTTGAGGAAATCATCCAGTACCAAGATAATGTGCGTACGCGAATTCGCAACCTGTACGAAAAGTCGATCCCCAGGAATGTGGCGAGGGGCGTCTGGGTTGGGTTCGAACACGAGCTGATGCACATTGAGACACTACTGTACATGATGCTGCAGAGCGACAAGACGCTACCCCCAGCCAGCACGGTCCGGCCTGATTTTGAGAAGCTGGCCAAGCAAGCGTATGCAGCTAGAGTTCCTAACGAGTGGTTTGATGTCCCGGAGCAGACCATCACGCTCGGCATGGACGACCCCGAGGATGGAACCGATCCCGACGGCCACTTTGGATGGTATGTTTTGCGTGCTACCTTTTTTTTTTGGTTTGACACAGGGCTGGAGCTAACCAAGAAATCTATCAAGGGATAACGAAAAGCCTGCTCGGCGAACCAAGGTTCACGCCTTCCAAGCCCAAGGCCGGCCTATTACCAACGAAGAGGTATGCAGATCATGTTCCACGCAACAATGTTTACTGACGTCACGGCTGTGTAGTACGCCACTTACATGTATAACGCTCACGTCGAGCATATCCCCGCTTCGTGGGCCTCAGAACCAGCCAAGGTCACCAACGGAAACGGAAGCTCGAATGGTCACGGCGCTAACGGCAACGGCAATGGGCATACCAATGGGAACGAGCACATTTCCAAGAGGGCCCCCGACTCGTTTATCCAGGGCAAGCTCGTCCGCACCGTGTATGGTCTCGTGCCCCTGAAGCACGCCCTTGATTGGCCCGTCTTTGCCTCATACGATGAGCTGTCGGGCTGTGCCTCGTGGATGGGGGGCAGGCTGCCTACATTCGAGGAGGCCAAGAGCATCTACTGGTATGTCGACAAGCAGAAGCAGGCAGCAGAGCAAACGCTCGGCAAGACTGTTCCTGCTGTGAATGGGTAAGCACCGCACCGCTCTGTTCATCCTGCTTTTTTTTTTTTAGTTTCAGTCATTAACAGCTGCCGTGTGCGTAGCCATCTCAGCAACAATGGTGTGCGGGAGACTCCGCCACCACAAGCTTCCGAGCCCTCCGTCGAGGATGGCAGCTCTTCTCCGGAGCTCTTCCTCGACCTGGCCGGCACAAACGTCGGCTTCCGCCACTGGCACCCCGTGTCCGTGACGTCTCGCGGCAACGAATTGGCCGGTCAGGCAGAGCTGGGCGGCGTCTGGGAGTGGACGAGCTCACCCCTGTCGCGCCACGAGGGCTTCGAGCCCATGTCGCTGTATCCTATGTACACAGCCGACTTCTTTGACGGCAAGCACAACATTGTCCTGGGCGGCTCCTGGGCCACCCACCCGCGCATTGCGGGCCGCAAGAGCTTTGTCAACTGGTACCAGCGCAATTACCCGTATGCGTGGGTTGGCGCCAGGTTGGTGCGGGATGTTTAATTAACACCACTCGGTGGTGGCTATGATGTAGTAGTAGGGGTGGCAGCGAGTGTTTTGCTCTGTTTCCAGTCAGGGCTTGAGTTTTGACCCTTTTTCCCTTTTTTTTCTTCTTTTTTCTTTTTTCTGGCTTCTTTCTTTCTTTTTTTTTTTGGAAAAGTAACGCAACGAGGATCCTTGTTGGAAAAAAAGGGCGCACGGAAAATTTTGGTGGATGAGAAAGTAATGACCTGGGGGAGGGCGGAAGCAAAGTCGGGTCTTTTGAGGGATCACCAGGAGTACTTGGGCGTCGATGCTGGGTTCAGATTGTGTCAGGAAATAACCCATTCGTGTGAATGACAGACAGTACGCTCCTTGATGAATAATAATGTCACCTTTTGTGTCGGTTCTATTCTTCTCTTCAGCATGGTATTCTCTACCTGATTGCCCTCAATCCGACCCTTTTCTTCCGTGCATAGTGCCGAGTGAAAATTTCACATCTTCTATATGTCCAATTTTTATGCGCTCATAATTTCTTATGTTCCCCACAATGCCCAATCGTATAATCATGCTGCGCATTTTCATTATATTCAGACCTTAGCAACCATATCTCCTATGTCAGGGCACTCTCTAGTCTCAGGGAAGAAGAGAGAGAGAAAAAACCATGCAGCGGGCAGTGCCGAGATCGGGTCTATGAGGTGGGGGGGAGGAGATATGTGATTAATCGTGAAAACCAACACCCAACTTGAAGACAGAGAGCCAGGGCAGTCGTCTCATTTCAGCCCGACTCTTGGTGCAGTGGGGGTGGGTGGGCGCGGCGCTATAGTTTTTTTAAAAAAAAAAAAGGGTAGATCGCTCAGCCGTTCAGACTGCCATAGATGTCGAGCAACTGCTCAAAGACGTAGCCAGGCATCTTGATGCCGTTTTCGGTAATGAGCTTGGAAATGTATTCTGGGGGCTGTTTCGGGATCAGCAAGAGAAGAGGGAGGGGGGAAGGAGGGGGGGATTTATCATGCAACAATCAGGGGTAGCAGGGCTTGACTAACAGTAAAGTCTACAACGTCGACGGGCTGCTTGCTCTTGGCATCAACCGAAAAGTCGAGGATATCCTGCTTGAAGCCGATGTCGTGCTGATCCATGACAAACTTGCGGGCAAACTTGTGAGTCTCGACGGCCACGTAGAATGGCACGTTGGCCTCGGAGGCAAGCTTGGAAATCTGCAGGGTTCCCATGCGGGAGATGATACCGCCGTTGGAAGTGACCGCCTCGGCACCCACGATGACCATGTTGACCTGTCTCAGGAGACCCATGACATATGCGACCGAGGCCTCGGCGATTTCGGCGACGGGGATGCCCTTCTCGCGCAGCTCGCGGACCACGCGGTCGCTTTCCTCAACGCGCGTCTCCTCGCGGACGTAGATGACCTTGAACTTTGCGGCGCCAATGTTCTGGACGGCGCGCTCGAGGATGCCGGTGACGGAGCGCGAGGCGCCGTGAGTCAGGATGCAGTGGCCCTCGCGGATGAACCTCCAGCCGGCGTCGGCGATGCCGTGGCGGGCGGCGTTGGCGCGGGCGGCAAAGAGGCGGCCGTTGGCGAGGAGGTGCTGGCGGACGGCATCGAAGCTGCCCTCTTGCTGGCGCAGCGACGAGACAAGGTACTGGAGGAACAGGTCGGTGCCGGCGGAGAGGGGCACCGGGTTGGCGACCGAGGCCTTGAGGCGATCCGATTGGGCCTTGACCGTGTCGAGCGTCTCGAACACGGTTGTGGATGGCGTCGAGTTGAGGAGGGCAATGAGAGATTCGATGGCGGCGACGGGCTTGGTGAGGTAGGGATCTGAGTCGAGGAGCTTGCGATATGTAGCGACGATGCTGTTAAAAAAGAGTACGTGTTAGTGTGGTGTTTTCTTCTTGTGTTTTTTTTTTTTT